>LQRL01060578.1:15673-28440 GCA_001703475.1 Hydroides elegans
ATGCACTAGTTTGTCCGCGGCATTTTGGTGTGAAGGCTTTGTCCTAGGGTTCTGAAACTTCACACAATGAAAGAATATATATTGCAGATGTGCAACGTCGAGGTTTTAGTTTGATCGACCAATAATTGTCGAAATTACGGGGGTTTGAACTCAGACGAATTTTAGATATTTTGGGATATTTATACACCACTTTGTCCGCGACACTTTGGTATGAAGCCTCTGTCCTAGGGTTTTGAATCTTCGCACAAGTAATGAATATATTTTGCAGATGTGCAACGTCGAGGTTTCAGTTTGATCAACCAAAAATTGTCGAATTTACGGGGGTTTGAACTTAGACGAATTTGAGATATTTTGGGGGTATTCATTCACCACTTTGTCCGCGACACTTTGGTATGAAGGCTTTGTCCTAGGGTTCTGAAACTTCATACAATGAAAGAATATATTTCGCAGATGTGCAGCGTCGAAGTTTCAGTTTGATCAACCACAAAATGTCGAAATTTCAGGGTGCTGAACTTAGACGATTTCGAGATATTTTTCGACATTTGTTCGGCACAGAAAGATTGCGCGTATATTGTGACGTTTTGAGGACTACGTTGTGTGGATGGATATGTAAGAGCAACGGTGTGAGAAAGACGTTATGGGAAAGACGTTGTCAGAAAGACGTTGTCAAAAAGTAGTTGTAGAAAATTATTCATTTTGGCCTGCTTCTTTTTATTGACAATTATTCGTGATAAAGAATATTTTGCATAGGCTGGGGGCTTTGCATCTCTGATGCCTATGTTTGCTGATTTTTTCAACAACATAAAATAGTTGTATTTGGCATGTGAATGTGAAGCATTAAAATATATATATCAGAAAGTTATTTGTAAAAGTACCACATTTATTAAAACAAGAATGTTGATACATTAAAAATATCCGTTAAATAAGTATGGCATATTAAAGGTTTTGTTATAATAATGTTTTAGCAACAATCATTTGGATTTTAGAATATTATTTTATGTTATAACGGATATTTCACTATTTTAAACAAAAACTAATGTGAATAGCTGGATAGAAATTGACCAAATTCTTATCTATGGTATTCCAGCAGCTAAAGATAACTAAAAGTTTGATCCGGTATAAAGCGTTGATTTCATGCAAAATTCGCCCTATTCGCATTAATTTCTTATAAAACATTACTAAAAAATGAAAAATCCGGGATATCATTGCATTGATATACGTGATCGAATGATTGGGTACTTGTTTCGCAAATAATAAAACATTCGCAAAAATGTCGAAAGTTATTTTCGTTTGACAGGTAAATAGAAGTCCAGCTTTGGGCTGAAAAGTTTAATGAGCGATATTGTATCACGGAATGTGCGATTTTTGTTGTAATTTCAAGTCAACATTACACCTGTTTGTTGGTTTAAGGTATCGAAATATAAGCCTTTTGACGAAAGGCTATGTCGCTATTTGTAAACCGTATAGAGTACCACTCGCGTTTAAAATACTAACAGGGCGATATACGTAAAATAATTTGATGTTTGATTTCTACATTCAATGCGATGGTGCTTAATTAAACTCTATATACGCAGAAGATGTGAATTGAATATATCAGCGAATCTTTGAAATCTTAACATAGGATTCACGAAATATCCTCTTTTTTTTCCAAGAGAGGGCCTTGTAGGCCGTGGGAACTTCCAAACTGAATGCCTAGTTCATCAAGGGCTCGAACACTACAAGGCAATGCAAAATCCAATATTATTTAGACATTCATGGCAAAAAAAGACCTAAAAATCATATGAAAATATCATTGTTGGACTATTAGTAAATTATTCAATTCTCACTTTACGCGATGTTTTATTCTTCTAAGTTCCTGAAATGCATAGTGAGTCATCCACAATTCTTTATTTAAAACAGGTTTAAATCGACCTAAGTATTTGAAAGATCAGGTCTTTCGCATCCTGAGCAAATTGTATTTAAACCGTCGATTTCAATTTAACTTCCGATTTGCCCTACAGCATTTCCTCACTATTCTAAACGTTCGATGTTTACTTAGCTTCAACAATTTTAACCGTTCATTGGGTTTTTATCTTTGAATAAAAAGTTAGCAAAAGTAAACATTGATGGTTGTGCGCTTAAGGTTATGTTTGAATTTGTGGTAAGATATATGCAAACATCCACGGTTAGAATTTCAAAGGTTGTGTGAAAAATAATGATATACTTAAGCGTATAAAGGATGAAATTGTATTGATAACAGCTAGAACATGTCTCTCTAGCGATTGCTATACTCAGATTAATTTAATTGAGCATTTCTTCAGCAATCAAGAAGCAAAATGTTTTCAACCATTACACTCTCTCTCTTTTCACACGCCCCTACCTATTTTTGAGTATTTTCGCTGACCCTGAGGAAAAGGATATGTTCACTCGAAGGTCTGGTAACGGTCCCATTTGTTTTTCAACGCCTCCTACCCTTATCACGACCAACTAAACACGCATGTATTCGAGCGAGTATTTTAGTTTAAATTTTAGGAGGATCAAATACGAATTTCATTCCTAAACAGATTTCTATTACAGATCCCGATGGACGCGGCTCTCCCCCTGGTGGCCGGTTAAGATAGTTGTTATGAGAAAGTTGGGTGAGGGGGTTGAAGTGTCATAGGGAGATGGTTGTTGCATGATGAAATATTATTTACACTCTTAATTATTTTTCTTCGTTTCTGTTACAGATCCCGATGGCCGCGGATCTCCCCCTGGTGGTCGCCTTGATCTGGATACACTTTTGGTGAAGCAAGTTCCCGAGAACGGACCCGCTTTCATCGCCGGCTTGTGTGCTGGGGACAGGATCATGTCAATCAACGGACAGAGCGTCGGAGGCAAGAGCTATTCGCAGCTCATTGCGCTCATACAGGCCAGGTAAAGAATTGTGGGAGACGTGGAAAGGGTGTCTTAGAGAGGGGTTGTTGAAGGTAAAGATTTCGGAGCCAGGGAGAAGACGGGTTAGGACATGTATGAATTGAGAAATGGTTTGAGAAAAAAAATCCCGCCCATCTAAGAACCACCGGTATTATCCTAAGGGATAAAGGCCTACATGTACACCTCCATTTTCACATTCATTTTCTAAGTCGTTTAACATGCCTGATATGAGCTCAAATTGTTCGACGTCTATATTGTAAAGGATAGCTCGCATAATCTCATTTTTTGGAGGTGACATAAATATTGTATTACCGAATTAATAATCACCTAAAGGTTATTAGACAACTTTATGTTTGCGCCGAACGTGCAAAAGAAAATGAATCATTAAGAACGATGACCCAAAACACAATTCGGATGTTTTCACACCATCGCTATAAGTAGTTTGATTTATGTTAATTTTTACACATAATTCAAGTATCGCGGCTTATATCACTTTTTCGCCAACGCGTAAACGCATGGAGTGAGCTAGTCACGCCCAAGTAGACGGAAAGACTGAACGTCCGTCTTTTCAAATCGCCAAATTTGTTTTAAGTGCATCTATTACAATGTTAATATCATTGTTTTAGAGGAAAGATAACAACGACTTGTCATATATAAGACTTCTTATAACTCGTCGATGAGTTATCAATGTTTTGTCGTGTTATCACGTTTTTACGAGCTAATAACGCGCAAATAAAGAACACCACTTCATATCGGCGATACCTGTGCAACATATATACGAGAATAAAAAGCGATATGAACGGAATTGTGTGTATTTAGCGATAACCTCCCGAATGTCAAGCGCGAAAAATAGAGCACGCAACCAAATAAACTTCGGGATTTTGATGTTTTGCTATCAATGGGGATTTCATACCGGATTGACGTGGTACCCCGGTTGGGGTTAACCTGGTACACCCGGGATGTTACAATTTCCCGGAAATCAAGATACAAACCACAATAATAGTTAGCTGTAATGCACTTTATTTGTTGATCGGTAGGTCTGGGTTTGGCTAAGGAAAAGGTGGGGGTGGTTATCATATAGGCAAAACAAAGCTCCAGTCTAAATAAATATTGACATTGTACAATGTATATTTTTGCATGTATTTTTTAGTTGTAAATATATACAGATGTTTCCATGCATAAAAAAATGTATGTCTAGGACTTTTGTGGGAAAAAATAAAAATGACATCTCATAGCGGTATATTTTATACACATTCGGAACTATGAAAAACTAAATATGAACATACATGTATATAAATTTATCATAACGGGATTTATGCATGTTGAAATACGTCTCATAACAAACATTTCTAGCATCAAATAGCACTTGAAATCTGTTTTACTACTTGACCATTTATTGGACCATCAAAACGATAATCGTAATAAAATTGAAGTGGAACTACTTAAATATAAGCACATAATGGATATCAATTTTCATATGGAATACAAAAGGTATGTTTTTCAATTTCTATGTTTCTTTTCCATTTTGCAGTGATCAGAGCTTGAAACTGCTGGTAGTGCCGAAAGAGGAGGAGCTCCTTCCCATGGTACGTCACGGTAACCTATAGCTGTCAATCATCTAGATAGCAATTAAATTTCAATTAGTATCTCGATCCTGATTGGTCTATTCGGTCGATTGGTCCTTAAAATTGATATTCCATTTAGATTTTCTTTTGAATGGCCTATATCAATGTGATCCAATTGACTTGAATAGATTTGCCCTACCACATTAATTTGGAGTTTTAGGTTTTAAATTTATATTTTTTGGTGGTTCCACGAGTCGAATTAGACCTAAACAGTATTCAATCAAATATTGAGCTTCAAGAAATGCTACTCACAAATCCTTAAACCTCCAAAGGAGTACAAATGGTTTAACCACTCTTTTCCCTTCAATCATTCCTCTTAGCAATACTTTTCCTCCTAGGGCCATCATGAATCTTTCACTGTATATCAACAGATAAGAGGGAAATGGCATAATAAAAACAAGTGAATAAGAATCGACATTATTGCGAGGATATCCCGATAAATGTACAGGTTTTTCTCCAGAAATCGGGCCTGTTTTATCACTTTTGCGCGTCAAATTTTCAGGCCGAAATAATGATTTCTAGAAACATAAAACTCTAATTCTGGTTAAATATTCAAAATATAAGGTATAAAGAACATAATTAATAATTTAAGTTTCAAGGCTTAGAATCAATCTTAACGACCTTGCCACATTTCGGGGAAAAAATCGCGGAAAACTTTAATTTGCGAAATTGATTTACATTATTTGGAAAAGTTTTACGTTTTAAATGGAGCTAGACTTCTATAGGGCTGTAAGGGGTCTTAATATATAAAAGTTGAATATATCTCGAGCGCTGAAGATGGTACATAAACAACCTGATGAGCGGCACTCGATTCTAAGTGGAAGTACTTGAGTGAGCGATAATACAATATTTATTGGGCTTCTTCACCATGTGCTTATTTCCCCCTTACAACGTGTATAGGGAGAGGGATAGGGAAAGGTGCATTTGCTGTGTCTGTTCAGTAGTGTGCAATGGTACAACGTTAAAAAGTTGTAGTTTTAGTTGGGATGGGGTATGAGTGGCATACTGGCCGATTTTCTAACGAAATATAACAAAAAATGTCTTTTAAGTCATTCAGACCACCAATCTTTAGAACATCTTAATGCAAAAAATGAAAATGAAACACAAAATATCGTCTGATCGAAGTTTTCTGATTTTTTATGCTGTAGTCTTTTCTTTCATATTTATATATGTTTATAATCATGACATTGGTGAGAAGTAATTACCTCAAGCCATTGTCATTTGGAAAAATTGGGCCAATCTATTTATTGCTTATCTCATCCAAACTTTGTGATTCAAAAGCTGTTTTACCTGTAATGCATAAGGTGTTTATCTAAAGATTTAATTTTGCCTTGAAGCATGATATACATAACATGACTATGCCATATTTAATTAAGAATAAATTCGTTAACAAATCTCTCTGCAAGACATAGTTTTTGATAATATTGTTTTATATGGCCTTTGGATTATTTTATCTCAACTTAGACATTCTTTACAAGAATTCAAATGAAAATCAAATATTTCGAATATAAATATGAATATGATACTTTTTACGATCTTTCAAAACACTTATATATGTATCTTTTATCTTGTTTTAGACGTACCAACAAGCGGCCTACAATCCATCTCACGATTCTCTACGAGGGAAACCACCTCTCGCACCAAGGTGAGGTTTGGTAGTTAGGGCGCGCAGCGGGTTGGAATACATAGCTCACTATGAAAATCGTCTAAATTCGATAACAGTTTACAAAGATTACTCTTTGTGATGTCTGAAAATGTTGACAAAACCAATTTTAAGGTTATAACACAAATGTTAAGGTTATAAGTCACACAGATTACAAGTTTAAATGAATTCTGATTAAAAAACGCTATAGATGATTCGAACTTCACAACGTAAAAGATACGTATTCCATCTGTTGCAGATATAAAAGCGAGCTGCGCATGGTCCCCGAAGACGGTCGCTTAGCAACGCGAGAAGACCTCCATCATCGCTCTCATTCACCCCAGCAGGCCTCCCAAGCACCCTTTCCGGCCGATCCACGAGGGGCCCATTATTCTCCGCAAAGTGCGGACCAACGCGTTCCGCCAAACTTCTCCCCGCAACACACGGCCGACCTGGGGTTTCCCCCTCAAAATACGGAACATGCCCTCCGTGAAAGGGGATATCCCACTCCCCAAACTACGGACCCTCGCTTAGCGCCCCATCGCACGTCAATCACGAGTTTAGGGAGCGCTTCGAGCAGCGGAAGTTACGTCAGTTCACGTGATAGCCGTGACCCCGTTTCCGGTGGTTCTCAAGGTCACTTTCAAGGTCATCCACATCATCAAGGTCAGGGTGACCATACCTCTCTAAAACAACACTTTTTAGCCCACGGTGTCGTGCATGTTAATCCTAACCAGTCGCAACCACCAAAAAATACGAATGTCACACCGCATCATGATACTTATAGTAGTAGAAAACAAGACGTTTCACCACAGCACCAAGCATACGCACGGCATTATAGTCCCGTGGCGGCGCATGGTGGTGGTTCTAGGGTGACTGCAAATAGTGGTGTTAGTGGTGGACAACAACAATTCGGGAATAGGGGTCATAGTAGTAGCAGTAATACAGGGGGTGGTGGAGCCCGGAATTATACTCAAAAACAACCGTCAACACATACTGATAGCCATCACCACCAAACACACGCATCACCACATGTAGGAGGAAGCAACACTCAAGCAACAAAACCATTAGGATCAACAGCATCAAACATAAAAGATAATAACCAATCTCAAGCCCCGCCGCGTACGAGTTCGCGCCATATAACGCTCCGCTACGGCGAAACGCGCCGCGCCGGAAGCTTAGACTCGATCGGGCGATCGAGCGACAGTAGCGGTGGGTCACATGACCATGCGCTCGCTGGCACTTCCGGTTCTGCGCGACCGAGACTCACGACGATGCCGCCGCAGCTGGCTCAGCAACACGTTGTAGGACTAAAACGATCGCTCGATAATCTCGATAATAATTCCCCGACGTCTTCGTCACAAACGCGAAATCGCGGCGCTGATTCGACCGGTATGGGTAACGGGATGCGAAAACAGCGATCGCGATCCGGTGATCGTGGTGCGCGAATAGACGATAAAGCGGCGGCGCGATCAGGGAGCGAAGATCAGCTCGCTGTTGCGACTAATCGCTCACGTGGCAATCGCGCGACCGAGGAACTTCGGCGCAAATTTTTCGAAAACGGCTGGATGCCCCAGGGCGGACCCGTCTATGGATCTGGGTTCCCAGGGGGCGGTAGTGGTGGTAGTAATACCAAGAACCAACCACAAACACACTCATTATCGACGTCCGCGCTGCACGTCCCGCCAACGTCGCGGGCGTACGCTAGTGTCACTTTGGCGCTAACGACGTCGCATCAAACACTGCCAATAACGTCGTCGTCACATCTAGGTCAGGCGTCGCCCAATATCTCGACGTCGCAACCGGCGTATATGCACCAAAGCGTCGACTTTTCCGCCCTACCATCTAGTTCCGGTGGTACACCCCATTCACAGTCACATCATCAACCAACCCGACACCAACACCCACAACACGCGAATGATCATTATGGCTTAACCGTTTCATTTACGAGCGTAGGTGATACGCCGTTATCGCAGCGTAGAGGCGAGCTCGCTGCTACCGGGTTAAGTGGCGGTTCTGCGGGTTTTGATCATTCAACGCCTTTATCGGCTAACGACGCTACTTATGCGCAACAGCAAAACCCACACAATTCACGATTCTCCTTCCAGGAGATGACACAGCAACAACAGCAGCCCCCAATGGAGGGTACACCTGGTGTTATCAATATGGTGAACGCGCGCAAGAAGATGTTCGAATCGGATAGCAATCTGGACAGCGGCGGCGGCAGTGATTCACCGTTTCGCTATGGCTCCAATAGCGTTACATCCAAAGCGGCGTTTTACGAGCGCATCGAACGCAGTAACGAACGCCTTACGAACTCAACATCGTCGTTGCCGCAAGGTGGCACTAGTGGTACACCAAAATCGTCGATTCCGTTCTACTTCCGGTCCGATAAACCGTCGCCGAATGTGAGCGAGCGGAGTTCGCCGACGCGGGGGGCGCTTGGTGAGCGCAGGCGATCGCAGGAATCTCAAATGAGCGGTAGTTCGAGTGGCGTCGGAGGCGGCCCTTTGATCTCATCATCCTCCAAGGTCGTCGATGTCAAGGTCAAGCGAAGGTCAAGGTCACACTCGAGTGACCGTGAACGCAGTCCGCCAGGTATGTGTGCTTTCTAAATTGTTTTTTTTAAAGCTTGAGAATTCCCAATTGTATTCCTTAAAATGCAAATGAAAATTACGAATCAATTGATAAATTTTATAATTGTCTTAAAATCAAAAGTTAATTTGCTTAAAAAAATATATATCAAAAGGTGAAAAATGCGATTTAAACTGAAATTGATCAAATAGTAAACCAGTAATAAATCGGCAATAACTGTGCACGGTATTAATGAAGTGAATACACCACTGTAACATTATAATCTTGTTGGTTGATTGTTCAAGTTTTCCCTCGTAGATAAAGAGTTAATTTTGTGCACAATTTATTAGTTTATTATAGCGGAACTCAATGTTTCTTTGGCTATAATAAAAACGTTGATCATAGATTTGTGATGTTATAGTTGCATATTATTTAAAATTAATTCTATGTCTTATTGCTGTTTACGCTTTGACGATAATTTTACAAAGAGTGTTTTCGTAGAGTAAGATCAAAATTCAGAGGAAATTCTTGACAAATGCTCTTTTACAATTTGGTCAATGCATATATTATGATATTTTTTTTCAAATGCATAACATATATAGGCTATGCATTTATTACTTAAACACTCTTTTACATTTTAATATTTTCCAATTGATTGTTTTTGACGTATGCTTGCGAAACTGCACTCGCACTTAAGATTTCACATATTCGGCGTTAATTTCGAATCAATTGAGAGCTGATCGCGCCTCCTAATTATTCATTTCATATTTACGTCATTTATTTGCGCTTTAAGGGGGCTAAGCATTAATGCGTAGTTCGATTATATCATTACCAAGAATAAATCGCCTCTGGTTATGAAATTAATTTCTTCATTCTCATGATTTGCTTTCATTTTCCTTTATCTGCATAGTAGAACATTTTCTTTTTGCGGAAAAAGTTTCGAATAGTACCCTTTGTCTTTATGAGATTTCCTTGATGAAATTCTTAATGCTAATTATTATATCCATTTAAAAGCAGAAAGAAATCGTATAAAAGTTGTTTTCCCAATTCCGAACTCTTCATTTGCATTTTTCGCCACAAAAAATCAAATATAAATGGGTCAAGATATATCGAAGTCAAAATTAATCGCTCGGGAGTATTATTGAACAAAAGCACATGGGTTGTGTGGGGTCATACATGCATATTAATCTGCAGACTCAAGAGCAATATTTAAGAACGCTCGGGATATGTATTCCCCTTAATATTTTGAAGCAGAATATCGCCACTACCACGAAGATGAACGCAGTCCCTCACCACAGTTACATGCCTTTTTCCGCCAACGCGTTACCCGTCGCCAGCCGTCCTACCTTAGTGCTATCGAAAATGCTATGGTCCGAGGTATTACAAAACGAAATTCGCTCTGGCGCTATAATATGAAACGTGCGCTTTTGGTTGGTGCAACTATAATGGTCCATAAGCCCTTATGCCTGCAAGTGCTATGGGATTACCGCCCATCCTTCCCGAGTCCGCTTTGAGGATGAGGCTGAGAATGCTATTCGTGTAATCGACATGTGGATTGTTAACATATCATCGAATTATAAGCGTTTTATATTTGGGATCAGTTCCTTTATAAAGGAATGTGTTGCAGTATTTATTTTTGGCTTGCTCATTTTATTACAATTTTAATGATTGCAGCTCAATCTATACATGAGTAAAACAAATCACACAATAAAAAGAAATAAATATGTGGTAAAAATTGAGGAACTGATCATAGATAAATCGCTTATGAAGTCATAACTCCGTGAATGCGCTTGGTTTTGTAAAACGATATTGCTTTCTTGGACTATATATTTGAGCATCACGAGCACATAGGCCGAGCAGTTTAACAACATCGTCTATGAATGTTTGACTCTTGAATTAACATCAAGGAATGCGCAGCTTGGGATCTATTTGTAATAATATTTGTGTGGTAACCTGGTAGAATGGCGGATCTGGAATTCGCGGGAATCTATAATTCGCGGACACGTGTTTTTTTTTGCGAATTACTTGAGACTGTGATCATGGTTTGACTTAAGTGTAATAGAAAACTGGTTTCTCAATGTTTTCCTATATATAAGTTGTTTCTAAATATGAATGATTCTCGAGAAACACGTACCCGCGAATTATAGATTCCCGCGAATTCCAGATACACTGGTCTACTAACCTATTTTGATGTCTGAGTTTGCAATGATTTGGTAGATTCTATGCATGCTAACTCTATGCGAAGTTCTTACTAACATTAACCATCTTTCTGTCTCTTGAACGAGTACGTCATGGCTTAGACAACTGTTGAGCAAGAATGCGCTAATATAATGTCACATTCCTCTTCGAGCTGCATGTTCTCGACAATGGGCGGGATTCAACAAGACGTAGATTCGAATTGTTTCTTTCTGATATGGATAACATGAAGAATGTGTTGCCATTCAAGAAGATGCACCCACTCCCCCCCTGATGCATGTCATAATAACATTTTAATTATTTGCTTTCCAATACACGTCGCAAGCGATGCGTATTTGATATAAAAACAAAATAACAGAAAGGTATAATTATAATGCAAAATGGGATAAATTATTAGAAATAATATAAATGATGAGACCGTGACATATAAACTATTTCCGGCTGAAGTTGTAAACTTTATCATACGATGTCACTCTCCATCTCCAGATTCATGTGATATAACTGAAGTTAGTTGGCTACTTAAAATATATTCATTGTTCCATTGTCTGTTATACATAAAATTGTAATTACTTGTACTCTCGTAATACATTTAATTGACGTATTAGTTTCCCATAAGATGAGTAATAAAAAAGTTTCATATGCGTAATCATAGACATAGACCTTCTAGAATGATATAAAAGATTTGATTACAATGTTACTACCCTTTTAAACTCATTTCTTTGAATTTCCAAAAATTAGTCATCAATTTTTTATGTTGTTCGTCCGAATTCCAGAACAATCAATTTATTATAGTTTTTTTTATACCTGACAACCCGATATCCGTGATTATTATCACCGAGTCATCTATTTCCGATTGATTAGCACATTTATGCTATATTTACGCAAAATCGTATTTGTCACATTGTGACGCCTAGTGCAATTTTGACGTTTATGTGAAACGCGATGTTTATATAAACAGGAAGCGATTGGGCATCTTCTCATTTCAATTGGCTCATCATATTCGTACGCAAAGAAAATTTATTTTAAAAAAGACGGATAAGATTTATCCTCAACATAATAATTAGTTGTATTAGCCATTTTTTTGTAATCGACAGGAAAAGTACTAAAACGAAAATAAAATAAATAGACATGGATAAAATTTGTCATCAAAAATAATATTTTCAAAGTTTCATAAACCAAAATATAACCGTTAAAAATGAATATATATAACTAAATAAATTGTGAAAATCAACACAATTAGGAGCATTACAGGTGGTGCGCTTAATATGAAGAGCACAAATTTAGCGATTAATTTCGAAAGACAATTTTCTTTGGATAAGGCGTTGTTAAGTAGCACTGTATCTAGCTACTCCCTTGCATACAAAGGTGAATTTAACTTATGCATTGTTTCATTGTTTAAAAAAAAACTAAACATATCGACAGTTCTGATGGTTAAATATAATTATATTGGTTTTACGAAATAGATGCCATAAAAGCAAATCATGATACAAGTACCATCATAATCAAATGACTGTGTTTAACATTTTGTATATACCGTAAAGTTATTTGGTAGACATTTGCACAAACTGCTTTTAGGCGCACGACATAGTAACATTTTGGTGTTGTTTCCTTCCAACATTGTGCAAGGTGTGCTAATTTTCTAACTATAACTCTACAATGTACATATGTAAATCGTGTATTGCACCGTCTAAATAAAAATATACTTCACTAAAATCTTATGAACTTACAAACTCTGCACTTTATTAGTCCTCCGCCGCCGCGTTAGCGCGAAGCGGAGGACTATAGTATTCAGTACTGTCCGTCCGTCACTACAACAAATAATTGAGCTATCAAAA
>LQRL01060588.1:0-14646 GCA_001703475.1 Hydroides elegans
TATATATAGTTTTCATTTTCACTTATATGATGACCTGATTCTCACGGCATATCAAATAGACTTGGAATAATCTATTATAATGTTACGGCGCCTGGGATTATATTGTATGGTTACCCTGGAGTTCAAAAGAGCATCCATCAAGGTAATAAAAGGGTGTTATAAATATAATGTTCCATTTTACTCTGTCAAAATGGAACATTCGACAATAAAGTGGTTTTAAGTGGTTGGAAAAGTTGGCAATTTATTATTTGCTCATTCGTATTTCTAATGGACAATATACCAATAACTCTATTCTAGATCTTTGCATTGCATGCCGTGTTGTATAGTACTTCTGGTTTGAAATTAAACTCATTATCATAAATAGTATGTCTGGTATAGTAATTGATTGATGAACTGCTGATTTAGGTCTAGGTCGGGTCGGATAATTTGATCCGCGAACACCCAAAGTCGAATCAAAGTCGATACCCGAACCGATACCTGACTCGAAGTTCTCCCAAATTGATTTCACCAGAGTTTCATTTTTCGTTTTCATCAGGATATACTGCTATATGACAATTTATCCTAACCAAAATGTCAGTACTGTTACCAAAGGCGAATGTTGGGGCCCAAACCAGACCTACTACTGATAGGAAAATGGTTATTTGTTTCGGAAATCAAACATGTACACAGATTGTCATAATACAAGATATTATTATGAGCATAACCCAGTAAACATGGAATCTCATGTGAGCCTTCCATGAGTCACGCGAATCTCATTGTGTGTGGCTCACACTGTGAGGCTCACTATGATGTCAAAAATATCATAATAGTCTCACATGAGCCTGTGTTAGCTAACACAAGGCTCACATGATCTCACATGACTCTCAAAAGCTGGGTACGTTTTGACATCACTGAGATATCACAGACCAGGCTTTCCGTAAGATCACTAAATACTAGGACCCGACATACGAGCACCAACGCCGCTTGCGAAACGTTTGCCAATTCAGACATTTGGTATGAAATATGAGTGTAGGCTATCGAGAGCACTGCCTCTAACGAAAATCTACAACAACGGTCACATACCGTTAAAGTGCACCATTGTCTATAAAAGCTATATATCCATGAATATATCTACTCAGAAATGTGTCTCCGTTTATTATAGTTATAGTTATAGTCTTCAAGTTAGGGAAACTACATCTCCTTAAAAAGTGGGTCATATCATTATCTATTGAAATAAACAGCCTGAAAATAGACATGTTGATGCTCCGATGCCGTGCCACGGTGCGTTACGTTTATATATCTCGTTGTGACGCCCTATTATTCTCGCCGTCATTTCTCAGGATTAGGGCTGCTAATTGATACAGATGCATCGATTTGCTCACGCAATGCGACCTTGTTTTTTTAGGTCTAATTAAGTAGGGTGGGTTGACTTTGTAGTATAAGCTGATATACCGTCTGAAAACTTTATGTAGGTTATATAAGCATTTTTGTTTATCGTGAGGATTTTTCAATCTGAATATTACGCAATAATATAAAATAACTGCGATAATATATTATACACAGGTAATAAAATTATTCGGTTTAAATGTTTGAAATGATAAAATAATCAGAAAGTAATTCCAATTTTTAAATGTTGCTTTCAACGAAGGTTAAAATATAAAAGTATGAGTCTTGTGCCCAATCCTTAATTATAAAGAACCTTGTATCTATTCTCCTACTTCTTGTCTAGACAGAGCTCCAATGATACCTTTTACCCCTTTAACTATGATGGGGACATTTACATATTAACGCAAAATACGGATTCAATTGCGATCCAAGGTGTTATCAAAGACTAAATGGCCTATTTTGGGGCTAGAATTCCATCGGATCTTTTTGGATAAATATAAAAACATGAAATCTATATCAATTCATTAACTGAAAATAAGTTAATTTTGTCAAACAATATCTTAAAAGATTCGAGATCCCGAAGCAGCAAAGAGATACAAAGCTACAAGCTCGCCATATATCATAACCTATAGAACTGCAGTATAACTGGCTAACTCATATCTTTAACATAATCGATAACATAATATGTTTCTCTTTATAGACGCCAAAGCAGCCTGCAAACGCCTTGGATGCAAGTTCATCGAAGTCTCGGTGACTCTCGGCCACAACGTGGACAACCTTCTCATCGGAATCATCAAGCAGATCCATCTCAACCCAAAACGCCAATCACATGACCCCTCGTGTACCTCGCCCTCTGCACAAGACGCCGCGGAGGCCCCGCATAGTCCTAACAAGCCAAAGTCGCCGAAAAAGACGAAAACCAAGGTGAACTGCTTTCCCATTCCCAAGGTGTTCACTAAGAAACTGTCGCTGAAGTATGTGTCGCAGAGCTCGTCGGATTGCGAGAATCTATCAGTGTTGTGAGTTTGTGGTAAATGCATTGATTGATACGTTTTTTACTTGTTTTCATTTATTATAAATAGTTGGTGGTATACATTTGTATCAAAGCCGATTTTAATATTTAATGGTATAGATATATTTAAGAATATTAGTTATTGCCTTAATGCTATATATTATGGACAGGAATCGTTTTCTGTAAGTGGATAAAATTCATTTAAATTATTTAAATGTGTCACATTAATAACGTTGCATCAGTTTAAGTGAAAAGTGTATATGACCAAAGAATGCGGTTTTTAAAAGTACAGTAATTGTCCATTTATATGCCCCTGCATCAATGAACGGAGAGCGAGCTTACTCGAAACACACGTAATATTATGCGGTTTTTGTTAAACTAAACAGAATAAGTGAAAATATTCACTCATAATCAAATTTAAAGATAACTTCACAATTTTTAGGATTTCAGAATTCTAAGGACAACTGTAAGGCTTTCCTTTGTTTACTTTGAATATGGCTGAGGAATTTTTTTAATAACATTTGGAAGGAATATAAATATAATTGATATAATGTTTTGATTGATTGGTGCTTGAATAAGTGTTGAATCTTTCTCTAGTTTTGGTTCAAAATATTAATTTTGTATAGTAACGTCGTTAACATATTGTACAATAAAAACATATTCTATTAGTTTTCCTCTTTGAATTTATAGCTTATGTATATAGTTTTTGTCTTTTATATACACATGAAATGCTCGAATTATTTTTGTATTGATTTCTATCTGATAACTTCACTAAGAGCAGCATAGAAAAGCTTGTCTTAGACGTTAGAGGTCAAAATGCACTCTAGTCATACAATTGAATATGCGAATCAAATTTCCGAGATATATGAGTAAATTTTATTCGAGATTCTATACAAAATAAATATATTACACGTATGAACAAATAATTCCATACAATATACAAACCACAGACCATTAGGACACAGTAAAGGTATTTTTCAGATCTCCACACAAAATATTTTACTGAACATTAGTAAATAAAAACGTATAATAACATATAATCTGCATTTTTCACGCTAATATGATGATTTTTTAAAAATTGAAACTAGCAAAATTAATTCATCACAAATGGAATGTACAAGCAACGAATTCCCAGACGAAACGGCTTTATGTTCATTGAACAGAAAAGCATGAATCAGATCCTGTCTCTTGATTCTATTTTAATCATTGTAGTGAACATTTACTTCACGATCAACGTTTGAGATAGATCGGTTTAGACTCGTCTTTTAAACCTTTTACCTTAAATTTCAAGCATGTGCCATTATCAGTTCTCTAGATTGAGTAACATAATCGAGAAAACCATTTCACTAGATTCCATAAGTCAATAACCTAATCATATAAACACATCATCCAATAAATGATTAACTCTTTGATTAGTACTCGAGTTTTAAAATCTCAATACACCAAAAATGCATTTCTTTGATTTAAGAACCATCCCCCATCCAATCTCCCTTTTACAGATTACTCTCAAGACTATACACTAAAGGTACATGCAAATGCGTAAGTCACACACCTAGAGTCCACTAGAATCTATATTATGGAAAAGGCACTATTTCTTCCGTCCCCCTCAACTGTTCACTGACACATACATCCGTGTATCACTACGCGAGCAAATTCTCTCTGCTCCCAAGCCGCGATCCAACTCGGGAGGCCATTTGCGATTTTAGAGCTTCTTCCGGTTGGCCAACCAAGCCCTCCCATCGTCGCTCTTCTAGTCCCACGCAACCAGCGGTGGCCGTGGCGTGTACCCAGGGCGCCAACGCGTGACATTGGCTCACAAAGCTGAAAACAAACATATTTAGTTGACATTTAGGAATTGCTTAAAGTTAGTATGATTTTGCTGAATTGAAATATTTGAACGAAAACAATACTTATTTTTTTAAAAGTTTCAACTTTCAACACATGACTTAAAGAGCAAACCCAAACTTTATTCCAATATCTGAGACTCTCCGTGCAAAAGCTACACAGTATCATAGGACGAATATTAATCGAATCCGCCGGAAGGCGCATCTACATTCATTGCCGATTTTAAATATAACCCAACAATCAGGTTCCATTGTATGAAAGCCAGTGAAAGCCAGGTGATCATCGAGGGATAAACGCCATGTGCATACTACTGGTGCATTTGATTCAAATTGTTCTAAATATCCTTTAAAAAAGGCCAAAACAAACACGATTGATTTTCTTTATGATCATACTATGATTGATCAGTCCATTATTCTATCATATCTTACGTTTGCTTTGGGTCTTCCTCGCGCCAATATCCATACGGCTTCCAGGTGATATAGTCGAATCCGGGAGCCGCGCGATTGTAATCTGTAAAGCTCTCCCTGTAAATGATAAAAACAAACTCTTGTATCACGTTTAATGACTTTAAAAGGGGATATATCATGTCCTTGATTACAGCTGTTTTTATTTTTTTTTACCTCCAATTTAAAATATCAACAAATCGACAGACTGAAAGCGATCGCAGATTCGACCGTGTCAGCGCTAGCGAACACCCCTGTCAGGGCTTTATTTCGAGCCCAACATTGACTTTCTCATATTCTCTGTGTTCGAGCTATCGCCTTAACCATGAAAAACTATTATCGCGAATTCGGATTGGTCAGGTTTTGTCGAAATAAACAGAAGGCCAGTGACCTCAACTCGTACATAGCTTAATTTTGGGTCACATATCTCTAGGTTTATCTTTTCTCGAGAATGCAAAGCCCTGCATTTGTTTCCACCCAACATATATGTAATGGTATATAATATGTGATACTATTGTAAAACATGAAATACCAAATCCAGATGGACCACTTTCCTAAGCATGATATGACTAATATATTACCCAACACTCTATTATTCTCCATACTAACTGTATGCCAAATATAATTGCGGGCGGTTGAGGATTTTGATCCTAGGTGGGTTCACCAGATAAATAAATTCACAAAAATGTATTGAATATAAAAAGGAAGTATTTGTGAAACACGAGCAGGCCCCAACCGCCCCCAAACTCGAAGGGGTACGGTTTTTGCAGATTCTAAATATATTTTCTATGAAAACCGCTATTATTGGTCAATTTGACAACTACGGGTCTGGTGTTTTTGACCGAAATAGTCAAAAGGCACATCTAAGGACCAAGACCTTTCATTTGAGCCTGTAACCAAGTCTCTATGACATTCCGTTCAAAAGTTCTAGCCCGTACAAGCTCAAGTCTTGAAAAACAGCTATTTTGGGCTATTTCGGCCAATTTGACAACTTTCGGTAGGGTGTTTTGACCGAAATGGTCAAAAGGCACATCTACAGACCAAAACCTTTCATTTGAGCCTGTAACCAAGTCTCTATGACATTCCGTTTAAAAGGTCTAGCCCGTAAAAGCTCAAGTCTTGAAAAACCGCCATTTTGGCCAATTTGACCACTTCCGGTAGGGTTTTTAACCGAAATGGTCAAAAGGCACATCTACGGACCAAGACCTTTCATTTGAGCCTATAACTAAGTCTCTATGACCTTCCGTTCAAAAGTTCTAGCCCGTACAAGAAAGCGATGACAGACAGACAGACGGACAGACAGACGGACGGACACCCCAACTCTATAGGCCCCCAACTTTTGGGTTGGGGCCAAACAAAACGCAGAAGTCCGGTTATGTTATTGGTGAAGAATCTTAGCCTGGAGTGTGTTGGGCCAGTTTCATTGCTCGGTATGGCTGATATACTCTCCCAAACATTATATGTCCATACATCAAGCCGTGTTACACCCGCTATGTAGAAACCACGCCGATTTTAGTGACCACCTCTGCACCATCGCTAAGTTCGCGTCGGTGATACCAAACTGCACCTTGCCCAAAGTGCGAAAATACTCGACTACTAAGGGATGCACTACACGGCTAGATAGATAGATAGATATATAGAAAGTTTGGTTAATATTTCGGTCGAAAATAAAGTAACGTAGTCGTACATTTAAGTAAGTTGCGTACGTATTTGATATTTTAGTAGGGGTGTACCTTAGCGGTCGCACGGTCGCTTTTAGCTGCGCGAGTGTCGTGTTAAGACGACGCTCGCGTTCGTGCGAATGTTATTTTACATACTGCAAAAATAGCTGTCGAATGTTCGCTCACGCCTCCGGCGCTCGCATTTTTGATACTTATAGGTGAACTTTGAAATCGAGTGCGAGTGTCGTTTTGACGACGCGATTGTCGTTTGGGATTACGGTCGCGTTTGCGCGACCGTCGATATTAGGTTAAGGTACACACCTGTTTTAGTATAAACTAAGAATACAATATAACATTAAAATGATTCTATAACCATATCCAGAACAATTTTCATATCACCTCCTTCGTAATCATGATACATTAATTTATCTAGTCGTACAGCTACGAGTCATCAGAGACTAATAAGATTACGTAGGACTAAAAAATAAGATATTTCATCGATAACTACTGCCTAATACGTTTTGAAAGCTACAGGAAAAAATACAGAGGGAAGGTTGACAGACTCAAGATACACAAGCATGATACAGGTAAATTTCGGGCTAGACGATGAGCGATAATGTAATGCAGTTGGTATACCTGTAGTTGTGAATCCTTTGTTTGAATGCGTATAGCTCATCTGGCTTCAACTGTACTTCTTCCTTTTTACTATATTTTTTAGTTTTATCAGAACGAAAGGCATCCATAAGAAAATCAATTAAAGACATTTTTGAAGTTTTTTTTTGTTTATATTTTCCCTTTTCTATATCCGGTTTAAACACCTGTGTGGGGCCGTATTCTTCAACCATTTTTATCCCGGTTTCAAGCTATTTATAATTTGGGTTATAATCAATGTCAAATATATGCACTGTTGTGTGCTACTGAAAAATTTTAATCAACATTTTGATTGTATTGAAAATAAATAAGTTTCGATTCACATTCCATTGTTTTGAGTTCATAAAACACAGTTATTAAGCCATTATTTTTATCGCTATAAACCGTGCACATCTATGATGCATGCAAAAATAATTTAAAATCAAATGTAGAAGAGGCACGAAATGTAATCAGCTATCTTAATTTAAATCTCAATCAATGTAAACTTGCCTTAGGTATGACTATTTTGAAGTTCATAATCGAAATTACTTTGTTTAAATGAAAGTTTGGTGCAACAAAACAACTTATAAGTATTTCATAAATATCAAGTCAATTATATGGAATATTGAAATATAGTTTGCAAGTGTTCTAAAAAAAACTTATTCTGAAATATGCAGAAAAAAATCCAAATAAATAAATAGAAAATGGAAAATAGTATATTTGTACTTTTCCCAGATTACAAAATTGCCTTCACCACATTCACACAAGGATTTTCGATATATTTGTGTTGTTGTTTCAAATCAAAGTAATAGCGCTTTTAAATCATAAGACGCAAGATGCATACACACTTGGTCATTATTGTAAAATACCATATTTATATTTTCATGAATATAGTTTCATATTTCAATACAAATCACATGGGTTTTATTATTAAAGGAATTCTTTAAGCTTTGCATTTAGGACGTGATCATTAAAGCGGAACATGTAAACACTGGCATGCTGCGAATAGTAATTTAATGGGGTTTTATTGCCGAACATAATTTTGTCCATTCATTTAGTTTTTTAGGGAATCAAGAAAGCTAATTTCGTCTTATGATAATTTTGTGAATATTATGATTCTGCTGAAATTTAGATAACTAGAGTTTGGATAGAATATCACTTTATTTTCAAGGTTATATCCTTACTTTGATGTCATAACAGCATTAAGACCAGGTAAGTATCCCATTCTAAATACTATCACGTCATGTGTATGTTTTATTAAGAACGTCTATCTAAATATTCTTTACCCTAGCACCATTTATGATCTGCAAGTTAAATTGCAAACGTGCAGTCTGTGCAAGTAAATGTGATTTTATAGCTGGATTGTTTGCATACATCTAAGACTTAGGCCATATTTAATAATTATCAAGGATTCGTACCTTGTTTATAAAACAAAACATGTCCATTGGTTCTGCCGTATTTGCTTTATTAATATGATTTTATATTGTTAAGCGCTATTGATTAAATAGGTATGGTTCTTTCCTGATCTAAAATTTAAATGAAGTACAAGTATAAGCCTAAAATCTAGTTTGCATGTTCTATTAATTTCACATATGCTTATCGATGTCACATTAGGGCCTGTTCACACGGAAAGCGGCAAGGAGTGGCAATATACTTATTTGTTCTTCATATGACATTTGGGCCTCAGCCGCTACTCGTACACAGAACATATAAGTACATTCTTGTTTGCCACTTCACGTGTGAACAGGCCTATAAGCACACTGACTAAATCAATATAAACTATTTCGAATCAACATCCTTTTTTATTTGGAAAATAATTACAAAACATAATATATTTATCAGGTAGCATATGCGATCACTTTATGCTATATGGAGTACGGGTACAGAGAAACGTCGTATCTGCCCCGAGAACGACCCAGTTCTTGGATTGGACAGCAATCACCATCCGACGTTGGAAAGGTATATGATAATAGTTTTATGCATATCTGAATTTTATTCTAAAGAATTCTGATGATGACTACTAGATCAGGGTTGCACATAAGGATTTTTTTACCTTCGCCAATTTGGCGAAGGACTTTTGATTCACCTTCGCCAAACTCAGTTTACCTTCGCCAAATTTTTAAAGGTCACAAAATCACCTTCGCGTTTTTCCTTTTATAGATTATGACTTTTCTACTTAACGTGACCAATATCTATCTCAGGGCTTGACCACAGCCGATAGTTGATGGTCGACTTACCTCGGGCGACTTACCTCTACAAATTAGTCGCCCAACTATGTCATGTCCATACCAAATATCATTGGTTCGCTTGTGCTATAGCATTACATATGTTTACATACTAAGGCGTAACCAAACTTTCTTAAGGAAATTTATCACCAAATACATTACTAGAGAGTGAAAGTTTTGTTGACTTAATATGTCTTTGGTGAACTAAGAATACACAAATCATTTGCAAAGAACCATGCAATTAAATATCAGAAACATGCAATTGCAAATTTTACAGGGTGAACAATCTCCAGTCAGTTTCAAATTCCCTGATTTTTCCCTATTTCTTCCCTCATCCAAGATTAGTACTGGCCAATTTTAAACTGGTATTTTATAAACTCGTATTTTATATCAAACCATAGCTATATTTAGTCAATATCCGGGAGCCGAAGTCGACAGTCAACGTTTTAAACGAATCTCAAGTGTATGCGAGCGACGAAGGCGCGATCGAGCGTCTTTTTAGAGAAATCATAAAAATAACAAATAAATGCCATAACGAAGTTCCCTGATTTGTTTCCCCTGATTTATAATGAAATTCCCCGATTTCTCAAAAATGGTTGATTTCTCCTGATTTTTCCCTGATTTAAGAACGGGATTTTGAAATTCTATGATTTTCCCTAATTTCCCTTTGGCTGCTCACCCTGATTTTACCAATATGGGTAATGGCAACTGATACAAGCGACTGGTACTTGCATGCAATGCATGATGAATCCCTATTCAAAATATTCATTTCGATATCAAATTCTAAATTATTGTCAGTAAATCGAGCGCCGTAAGCGCGAGAAAAAAAACGCTTTGAAAATATTTATACGAAAATATTTTTTCGACAAGATCATGATTTTGACCAAAACTTTACCTTCGCCAATTTGGCGAAGGTGTTTCGATTCACCTTCGCCAAATGGATTTCACCTTCGCCATTGGCGAAATGCGAAGGCTTATGTGCATACCTGTAGATGAAAAATCGTGGCCATGGTCTAAAATATACTGCAAGAAAAAATATTCGAATTGCATAGTGTATAAAATATTCCTCTTCCCTAAATCTAATTTCATATTGTAATAGTTCATCAATCCAGTTTTATTAAATAAAATGGAGGACACAATAGTTTTTTTTTACTTTGATATATTCTCATATCGATTTTCTTTTTATTTATTTTTAACTAAACCCAACATTTCATAAATCACTCAAATTATTTTGAATGAATATAGTTATAATTTCTTTTGTTTTATGTATGAGATTTGATCATTTCACAAATTATAAATATCCCTTTCTCCGTTACAGATCGATTTGAGCTATGTTCCCGGTCTGAATGACAGCCACTCTACCATCACCGGTCATGGTTTAGTGACGCCCGTGAACCTTGGATCGACAAGCAGCTTACGCGGATCACAATGTGTTCTCTACCGGTCGGACGGTTCCACTATTGTCAACACACCTGAACGCCAACACCACGAAGCACCTGTCAAACCGGTGACCGAAAAGGAAATGAAATGGACCTTCATATTGTCAATAGTCTCCATATTTCTATTCCCACCTACCGGTCTGGCGGCGTTATACTTTGCAAGGAAAGCCAAAGTGGATTTTCAGAAAGGCATCGAGGTTATGGATTTGACTGTACCCAGAAGATATGTGAAATATACGCAGCGATTGATTATTGCGTCGGTAATTTGTGGAATTGTTATGTATGCGCTCATTTTCGCTGGACTCGGAAGAGCGGCTTACGGTCGATACAAGGAAGACGACGATGTTAAACAAAGTTAATGATTTGTTGTCGTTTTGGTTTACTTTGTTTATATGCTTCTTTTGTTGAGCATGTGCCACTATTATGATGCGGGTAGAGACTTGCGGAAATTTCTGAAATGGCAACCAAATTCAAAGAGAATGTAGTAAAATCAATATCGCTGGGTTTACTATATTTTCATTGAATTTCGCAGCGATTTCAGAAAATTACGCAAGTGCCTGTCCGACCTTTTAGACTTTATTACAACTATGCAATCTCATACGTAAAAAAATCGGTTTTACAATATTATACGTGCATACTCTCTACTCAAAATATATTATGCATTTATGTACAGCAACTTATTGAATACAATATATCTGTAAATGAGTTGAATAAATACAGCTATAGATAATTACTTTTAATATTCTATAAAAGTATGTGTTAATTGAGAAAACAGTTTCTTGCTTTTTTTAAAACTTCCTCTTAATTTGAAATATCACCGAAAACGCAAAATGAGAGTAAAAATAGATATCAATATCGCGTGGGTGAAGGGTAACCATTGTCGATGTAGTGAACTAATGATAATTACTTCCTCCTAATCACTTTCATATCGCTTTTTAATTATTGTTCAAAAACTGCATTGAAAACACTTTTTTTATTGACAGAGGCTATCATTCGACGATTTTTCTGAATCAATTTGTTTGAAGCACTTTCCTTTGCGTTTAAAACAGCTACTCGAAATTAACAATATTCGAAAATATCAATATTGTTAAAAGCCATTGATCATTAAAAAAGGCTGGCTGTTCTATGTAATGTTAAACACACTTTTTATTCCTTGGTTACATCCTTTCTTGTGCGCCTGTTTTTACGAAGTTTTTTTTTCACAGTACATTTTTCAAAAAGCGGTTATCTTAATCATTTTGCGATTTTTTCGATGTCATCGTTTATTCGCTTAAGTTGAGATCAGTCGCGTTTGTGTGCTTAACACTGCACTTACTTTCTCCGTATTGTAGATATTGTTATGAGTTGGGCATATTGATGAGTTGTCTGAAAGAAAATCGCACATTTTGTATCGTAATTCTATTAATGAATATAAGATATGTATTCGGCCTGGCCATACGGAAACGGTAATTGGCGGTAGAGATTCTTGTTCTTATATTTCCTTTATATGATATTGTCAAAATAGCGATTCTTGCTATTATAGCATCTTTATGAATCACAAATTCCTATAAAGAACATAAATTAACATGTAGCACAGCCGCTCATTAATTGCAGCTTCCCGATTAACCAACCCTTAGACTTTTAAAGTTATAAATTATAAAATATAACAAAATATACCGAAAATCAAGTTATCTATTAAAACAGGATAATATCTTTAGATAATCACTTATTCATTACGATAGAAAACAATTGAAAGAATACGAACCTTCAACCATGAAATGATCGGTGAATTCGACTTGATCAGTCGGATCCGACTCGCAATAATAAATGCTGCTTTTCCCCAAGGCAGTGTTGTTGTTATCTGAGTTTGACTCTGTGAGAATTATTGAAAGCTTTTGCAATTAATAGCAATATGGAAAGAATTGTTAAATATTCAGACAATAAATATAAATTTTATTCATATTCCATTTATTTGCATTATCTGATTTCATCTTTAAAGATTTTATACACATATGCGCATGTTTTGCGAAAACATCAGTAAAACTGGTAAAAGTCTATCCCCAAGCACACATAATTCTTCGCCTACTCACCGGGCTCTTGAATCATTACTATTGAGTATCATTAAGAATTTCTCGTTCTTCTAACCACAATCGACAATGTTATTATTACCTCTGCGTTTATAGCCACGAATAAAACCGAACCACATGAGGAAACATAAAGCCAGCAGAATGCCACCCGTAACAACCACTGCAGCAGATTCAGCAAATGATATAGGTTTTACTGAATCAGAATATATTGTTTCAATACAAATACCCTCAGATTTATTTTTGTATGTGTATTAACCTAGATTATATCATATTTGTGGAATATCAGATGCAAAAAAAAAACATCAGGCAAAAGTAAATATATCTATACATTGTATATTCTTGATTATTTGATCTTGCATTCTTTTTACCTTGTATTTGAGAGATAGCTTTCTCTTTGTCGTCTTGTGCTGATGATCGGTTATGACCTTCTGTTATCAAAAACATTTAAACAACTTTAACATCATGAGTTAATAAGAATCAATAGTACATATAGAATAGTATATTGACTTAATTATATTGATAATGTTATATCGATTATGATTATTGAAAGTGTGAAACCCAGTCAATGTATATGTTTAAACACCACGTCTGACGTCTGTATAACCTCCTACCACATCATACCTTGTGCTTGGACGTAGAATGCTTCCGTGTAAACCACTGGGCAGGGATCGCACCCATACCAGCCGATGCCGCTACAGGCACATCCTCCTGATACATCCTTCGCTTGAACCTGAATGTGTATGAATAGAATCGTTATATATGATTATCTAGAGTGTATTTATTTTGGATATAAATAATATGTATACTTTTTAATTATTGAAATCAAATAGCAGTTATGGAGATTAGAAAACAAATCCAAACTGTATTTTTTGACAAAAAAAGGTTCGGAAATACTTAAGGATGTTTTCGCACGTACCCTTACTCTATACGATCCAGTTGATATATTCTTAAATATCAATCTGACTGACTGCAAAAAAAAAAAAGATTAATAAGATGTGTTAATGTCGTGAAAAAACTGAAAATGATAATTAGTTAATATTCTTTAGTCGCAAAAAGGTTATCATGAATGCATATCATTGTTGTTGTTTTCAAATGAATGTCAATTATGTTCCCTTTACACGTATAATTTACACGTATCTTTACATCTAATTTGTTGAATAAGACATAGAATTCTAATAGTATACATTTGAGAAATAATCTATACCGACGTTTTTCGGGTTATCAATAATCACTGGTGGTTTCTTCTGCACCAGCTTTCCGTACTTTTCCTTGCCATCCATCAACATAACACTATATTTGTGAACGGCCAAGGTCAAATCAGCGGGTTTGAAGGTCACATTGGCTATGCCTTTAGGCCGAATATTGGTTCCATTCTCCACATTTAACATGATTGTGACAAGGGAATTACTATGTGGGTGATTTCTATCTGAAATATTGTTTATAAACTAATGCGAATCAAGCGAATATGAATGGGTATATAAATTACTTTCAATAGAAGTGCATATCTAAAGATCAGAATATTAATGGCCAGTCCCAAAGGTCGAGATCGAATTCGAGATTATGTTGCGTATTATTTGGTCTACTCCGCGATTGCAATATCCAAGCTTAATCCTAAATTGCTTAAGTAATCTAAGATTAATTCGCGATTATTTTTCAGTTTCAGACCGTTCGATCAGCTTTAGATATTGGAATCCAGGACTAATCTAAGATCAATTCTCATGCCTTATGATAATACGAATATAACACTGATAATAGTTTGGAATTTGATCTATTTGTACGTTTGTATTGATTAATATATCAGAATGTATCCATGCATGGCGTGTTTGACCTTTGTTTTTATATATATATTTTTTTTTAAATTATTTTTTTTATATTTGATATTACACAACAGTGGACACATGTACAATGATGCATAATTATTGAAATACACAAATACATGTAACATCAAACAATACAGAAC
>LQRL01060589.1:0-26868 GCA_001703475.1 Hydroides elegans
GTTAAATGATATATTTGTTTCACTTGCCTTGTCAGCTGCGTCTCAAAAGTATCTGGGATGTGCTTATATTAGCAAAATTCAATGTAATAAAATTATCTTTATACTTCACTAGCCGTGTCAGTTGCCTCTCAAAAGCATTTTGGATGTGCTATATGAGCTCGTGCTTATAAAAGCATATTTTCTTTAATTTATAAACTGAGGATACTTTTGCCAACTGGTCTCGTCAGTTCAAGACATGTCTTCAGAAAGAAGTGAGTGATGATGCAAAATGGTACTCTGTTTTTCTTTCATCGCATGATCTTGTTTATTTGCAAAATAGTTCGTTATTTCCAAAGTTAATTTTAGTAAAAACTGACCATCCTGCATATACGCATTGTTGAAGTTCACGGGGGATCCAAGGTCACTGACCTTCTAGTTAATGATGCGAACCTTGTTTTGTTCACATTCGAACTTTTTACTAAAAAAAGTTTTATGTGATACTATATAATATGGATATATCGATATTGTTGTTTAAAGTCTTTCCAATCAAAACTTCTACTAAGCCTATTATTTTGAGTTCTGTGATAATATAGACTATCTATGCAACTAAAGTGCACATCTGTTAAAATAATATATTTGCTCTTCCCCTTATATCAATGCCCGATCAAATGCTATTAAAGCATTGGAAAATCAAAATTTTATTTTTATTGTAATGTTATGTATCAATTTAAACCATGATGTTTAGGTTGTTTAAATCTATTTTATAAGTACATTTTGATTTGTACCGAGATTGTATATTATATGTTGACCATATTACAATAAACTTATGGAGCGTCCATCAGATGGTTTGCTTACTTTCTTTGAATGGGATAGTAGTTTATACTGTTTAGACAGTGTTTCGATTTCAATGTTACAATGCTATGTATTTAGGGATATTTCCCCCATTTCTATGCTGAAATTATGGAGCGTTTTTTTACAACGGATATCCCGTGTCTGTTGTTATGGAATTATCATATGTGTGATAAAATCTTGAAAAATGTGAAGTTTCACAGATTACGTTTTAGTCTCTCATAAAATTCAATCTATCGATTCCGTTAGATGATTAGTTTTCTTTTATGAAAACATTCAATAGTGCATATTGGGACCATTACAAATCTATTTGAAAAATCTTGCAAATCATAGGGTAAATATTAAATAATATTCAAATCTTTCACAAAGTCTGTTGTTGTTAACTCTGATAAGCTTGTTAATATATAATCGAAATCTATCTCTGGATAATGATATTATATTAATGGTGCTTGTGATAATATAACATCATATCTTTACTGAAGTAGATAATGCTTTTACAAATTACAGACTCGACACCTAATTTTTCGAAAAGAGAAATAATTAAATCATGAATTTTAAATGGAGAGGGTATGGTATGTGTTTGATATAAGCTAAGTGTCTGTTTATAACCACACTATACTTTATATAATACGCTATATAATTCCATTGACATTATTTAGAAGCACGCATATATCTTTAATTTAATACAACGGTAATTTTTTGAAATCATTGAAAGTCTACATTGCCTGAAATATATCAGGCCATGTGCTTCTACGCTAACATGTTACAAAAACTTCAACGTTTTTGATGTGCATAATGTTTATTTACTAAAGGTGCAAACATTTAATGAGAAAAATACCACATTATCACTAGATTGAATATACAACAATGGATATTGCTTTTAAACGTCCATAATAAACTTGTTCCAAATAATATAGGCATATACACATTTTTGGTGTAATATTACGTATATTCCATATAAGATAAATAATATAATAATATAAGTTAAAAAGAAGGTTAAAAAATCAATACTTTCACGATTGTAATAATACATATCCTCAAGTTTAACAATTTTCAAAGTTTTTCCTTTACACATTATATAAATTTCGATAATTGCTTTTCATTATTTAAATAAATGTTATGTATTTTTACATCATTTATTAGTATGGCGATATCCAGATACTTAAGATATAAAATAGTTTGATATTGTTTGATAAGAATAAGAAAATTAGACAAAACACAAATAAAAAAAACATGACATACAATACTTTATATAAGATCATACAATAGAGCACATAACACAGCTATGAATAGCGGGCCAATAGTGATACACGGCATTTGTTGTATGCAAATGCAATATTTTGATAATCAAACAAGACACACATTGTATCTAAATATCTAAATCTATATCCGTTATAACCAATGACATAAAAGCTTCAAATATTTATTAAGCTGTATTCTGCATTGACATTTTAATATTTTAGATATAGAATTTAAACAATTTATAATTTTTAAATGTCGATATATTAATAGCTATGCAATTATATCATTTCAATGTTTTTCTATACATTGATTTTACATTCATTTCCATTTATTTATTAAACAAATTGACATAAACATCATATCATGTCTATATGTTTATATCCGTAATAATGAATTTGTCACTTATGGCATATACAATAGTTACTCGTTCATAATTAAATACATTACTCGTTATTTACGAACTTCAAAACTTATATCAAGAAGTGGCGTAAATATAAACCTATCACATATGTAAATATAATAAATTAGATTATAACAATTTAATTATATCTAACAAAAACGCGGATAAGTTGATGTTACACATTTAAATAATTTAGACTTGAAAAAGAAATATGCTATAATACTGTTCAATCTTATTAAGTAGAGATACTTTTAATTATCACTCAACTATCTTCCTCAAATTATACAAATGGTATGTACTATATATATTGAATACCATCCCATTGAATGTTAAAAAGCACTGTTCATTGATTACATTTCCGTCGTTTGAAAGAAAATCTTGATTCTCAATTTGATAAAGTGAATGATTCACCAATATATATTTGTAAAAGCAAAACTACACGTTTAAATAATGTAAAATATCATTTTCAACGACATGGAGAAACATATATGAAATAAATAAGTAAAAAAGCGGTACTATTTATATGATTATTCACAATTCTTTTAGAAACAGAAGTATTGGGAAATAAATGTCACATTGGATAAATGACATCATAGCTATATGGCTATCATAAACATATCGTTCAAACTGTTTCATGAGTTATTTTCTATTAATCTCTACATTATAAAAGAGTAATCAAAAATACCTTATATTCATAAATATACATTGACATTTTTATTAGATAGAAATATATATAAAATAATGCAACCAGCATCTTAAATACATGTTCATGTTAACACATTTTTAGTTAAAAAGTGCATTTGATCTACAAGCTTTGCACATAGTTGTTCATAAATAATGCTATTTTGGGCTACTTTTAAGCATTTCGAAATTGAACTTCTCTGAATGAAATATTTGTGGCACTGCGTGTAGAACTGCCGGAAGGAATGCGTGTAGCCGAATTGTTATTTCGAGTATAGGTTTCGGGTGTGCTGGAATAAAACATATAAAACATGTTTGGAGCATAGTAAGTGCTCTAAATTTTATATAATACAATATATAAAGATTAAAATCGTCTCCCAATTGCTGGATATGCGAGGATATTTAAACATTCTTATCTATATAATGGACAAATTCTGCAGGTATAAGAAATATTGTTATTACGAATTTTATGCGATTGATACACATCGGAGGCTTGTTTGACAAAAATCACGTTTTCTCTACTGACAATGTATTCCATAATAGTCAAACGCCTACGATTGATGCATTAGATACGTTAATATATATGTATCAGTATCAATAATAGGTGGTGAATTCTATTATTTATCTAATATCTATTGCAGTATTGTAAATGGGATTTATTCATTGCCATGTTGACACTATCCAAATAGCTCAAATGCGTCTAAGTATTTGTTAATGTCTAAAATACCTGTCTCTGGTGTTTTGCATGGTTGTGTAGATGCGTGTAGCTGATTGTCTACTTTCTGTCCTATCATTAGGCGCCCTAGTCGGAATATTTGAAAGTGCTGTATATCTATAATAAGTCATATTAAGTTAATCAATATAGTAAATTTGAATAGGAAGGTGCTCGGAAATTGTATTAGACATATCAATATTAATATTTCGATCTATATATCATTGGATCATATAAGGGGCTTATATGGCAAACTAAACTAGAGTTTTCTACAGTTATAAGGTACTTTATATTAGTCAAGCACCTATGAGGCATGTATTTAATAGGCTGATACAAATCTGTATCAATATATCAATTATGATATTTAATAAGTAACTAGGATGACAGACACTTATTTGGTATCAATTTCGATCGAGAAAAGTAAAATGTATTCATTACCAAGTCAATACTAATCATATTATTCAAATACAATCTTATATACCCGTCACTGGCATCGGCGGATATTGGTGTAGTTGATTGTTCGCATTTGGTCTCATCGAGCGACTGATTCGGAACGCTTGATGTTGATGTGTTTCTTAAACAAGACATATGTAGTTATTTGATATAGTGAGTGCAACACGGAGGGTGCCCAAAAACATCAATGAAGACGTTAGTTTAGTAAATTTTAAAGTACGTTTACATTTAAACATTTACATATCGACAGAGTGATTTTTTACGCATTAAGCTGTTTAATCTAGTAACTAGATGTGACATTTTAAGATTTGCAATCAATCCGTGCCAGTGTAAATGGTCATTATATTTAGATATAGATGATGCTCAATTTCAATTTGAGATCCAAAACACGTATATTTTATATCAGTTGACATTATTTTAATTACTAAAAGAAATTTACTTACTTGCATTTAACCAGGATTATAATGATGATACAAGCAACAGCCACAACAGCCACAGGAAGTACAATTGCCAAGATCATCCCTGCAAATGAACAACTAGTTCAGATATGTTCTTATTTTAAATAGGGCCTTCTTAGCTAGGATCAAAATAGTTTCTGAAAGTTTCTGCAAAGTTCTTTCTTAATTCTTATGTTTTTTTCTTATATTTAAATTTCTAATAACAAGCTTAAAAATGTTATAATTAAACGCAAAAATAACAAATTCATATTGCTCTACGATAATGTAGCATGATATTTTTATAGGATAATAGCAGTACATAATTCATTGTGAAAAGAGCGATATCGATTATGCTTACAATCGCCATTGTTTTTCTTATTGCTTTTCTCCGCATCTATTTCCTCTGTATTTTCTGTGCATTGACTTTGCTCAGTTGCACCCTCTATGAAGGTCATAAAACCTTCTGGACAGCTATAACAAGACTGCTGTCCGGCAAATGGTTGGTATTCAATTGTACTGCAAGGCTCACATCCTGTGCTTGTGTTGAAAGTCCCTGCTGGGCATATCTCTGTAAAATTACAAATCAAATAGAAAATAACTTGAAGAATGTATCAAAATGCAAACCAGTTTAATGATATATATTTTTTGTAAATTGAAATTTATCAAGATACCTTGATCATGGATAATTAAATAGTTTTTTGTTATAACTTAAGCGATCTTGATCAATATAATATTTCCCTTATATTAAATATGAAAATGAAAAAAAAAATCTTATGGCATTACCATCAACACTTTCATAAGCCAAATAACAATCAGACTCATAAGACGACCCTGTTTCCTCAGTTGACATAAAAATTGAGGGACATGGAATACAGCTCGCTTGATCGATAATGTTCTGGTAGTACCCAAGTGGGCACTCCTGACACTCGCCATCACTTATAAATGTGCCGGGGCCACATACATCTAAATAGAATGTTTCAAATGTCATCATTGTTCTTAAACAATAATAACGCTTTTTAATACAAGTAATATAAATGGAATTTTGGGCGGCATCTTTAATGCATATAAATGAAATGTAAACTATTTGCCAATGAATTTATATATAAACCTAATGCATATACCTTCTCTGAACACGCAGAGAGCAGAACTATTTGTTCCTTCCGAGTCAGTTGTCAAAGTGTTAGGGCAAACATAGCATGTCGATTGGCCGACGAAATCTTGATATGAACCCTGGGGACAAGGTTCACAAAACGTTTGTCCTTCCAAACTTTGGAAATATCCCGGCTGGCATGGTATGCAGGAGCCGTTCTCTTCATAGTAACCCATAGCACAGTTGTCTGTTGTAAAACGTAAGTTTTGTGATAATTAACATGATTAAGAAGTTATAAGTAATATGTTAATATGTTATGACATGATTAAGAAAGTATAATATATTCTATATTAATGTTGTCATTATTATGTAGGGAAATCTTCCATCAGAGATATTCAAATTGCAAACATTTTCATACAAATTGCAAATAAACTCGCTTTTACCTGGATCAAGGGCAGTGCAGTTCGACATCGCAGTTGAACCTGTCTGGTTAGTTGTAGTGCCGCCCGGACACAATTCACATGCAACCTGTCTTTCCTCTGGTTGGTAAAATCCCCTGGGGCAGCTCACACATTCGTCGCTATCTTGGAACGTGCCAGCAGGACATGTTACTGCGACATTAAAATATATTGAGATATATTGATATGCAAATATAAGACGATTCCTATACATCAAATTAAGATTGAAACCTTGAATTATATTAATAGTATTCAATCTAAGATTCAATTTTATATTCTAAAACCAACTTATCAAGATATTGTATGCTCTATTCATAGCTGCGGATGTATTTTGAAAAGCTAAAACTATACTTTGAGTTTCTTATTGCACAAGGTTATATTCTAAATGAACAAACACTATGAAACAAGCATATTGTAACTTGGGTAAAGCATTGGCAACACCAACCATATGAGAATATTTTTTGAAATGTTGAACTTTGAACTCATTATCACTAGTTTGATTTTCTACAATGTAACATTGGAAACAAAGAATAATAGCAACAACATATGTGATCAATTCATCCCCGATAAGTAAGCTACCCATTTCATGGACAGAAAGAGACTCCGCCTGGCAGCAACCTTCTAAGATCAAAACCACATAGAAAAATTCCTATTTTGTCATTTTGAACATGGGCTCGGGTGTTAGATAGACAATATACGGTTTATTACTATTTCTATTATAGAAAGACCATGTGTATACATTAGTAACCATTGTTGCTGAAATCGGCTCTGCCTCTTTTTACCTCGGAGTTTAACTGCAAAAGGATATAAATTAGGACTCTGCTCATGTAATATCATTTCACAGAGCAAGTTATGTTATTGTCGAGACATTTCAAACGGATACATATATCCTGCCTCATTAGATTAGATTGTTTAAGAAACGACAGGTTACCCATACGCAGCCAGAAATATTGCTTTGGAAAATTTAGTCGCAGAGTCGCAGGCGTGTTTAAATCCTTTAAATATTTCGAACGAGAAATCCGCGTAAAAACCTCTTTATTTACCACATATGGAGACACTAGCTATCATGCCGTCTGGACATCCTTCACTGTATTGTGAGTAAACTGTAGACGGATCGGCATTTAGCTCTTCATCACCAATGGCTATTGTGAACGTGCCGTTTACAAGACCGCTTGTCAACTGTTCTGAAACGTTGTTCATCAGGTCAATGGCCTCATCTTGGAGAAGCTGAATTGCAGTGGCTGTAACACAACAGTATAAAAGATGTTAAATATAATACATTATATAAACTACAAATCTTATTTCAGAATTTACCCATATTCTTCTTGCTATGATAACAAATATGTAGGCAGAGGACTATCTAAATAAGGATATATAAAAAATATATATTTTGAATAAATATACCATATTTATATAATTTCTTGGTCTACGAGAAATTTAAATTAATCAATTCATTTGTTATATTTAGGTTTTTCGGCATTTTATTGATGTATGATTGTGATTCACATGACTGTGATGCTAACCAAGATGCTTTACATGAATTAGTACTTAACAAGCCCGAAAGATAATACCCTTTTATGTGTATTATCGTTTGATTTTCACGTATATAGCATCATTTGAAGTTTACTAACCTGTATCATTGTCGTACGCACCATCTACAAAGACATCCGTATTCTCGAATTGTATGTCAAGTGTTACGGAAACAGAAACACTTCCATCGACACTATCTTCTGATTCGTCTACTGATCGCTTCTTTCTTGACGGGGTTTCTTTTAACATACCATTACATAACTAAATGATGTAAGCCTTATTTCATTATTTTTATTTTACAAATCAATAATAAAGAAAAAAATCTTAGTGTAATATCTGATTCATAAGATCAAATCTCTTACCATCGTAAATATAATTTATAGGTAGAATCATATAATATTGCAATGGCAAACCTTGCGAGCAAATAGTTGCAATATTTATAGAAGCAGAAAGACCACTGGCAGGCATAAATATCTCGATCGAGAAATCATCATCAGCATTTCTTCTTCGTCTGACTAGAATTTCAAAATAAATATGTATAACAACTCATACCGGATATTCTATCCTTAAATAATATTATCATATCTGTAATCGAACTGTTAGACAACCCAATGCAGATATAAACCATTTGCCATAACTTATGCTTAAATTGGAATTTTGATACACAAGAGCTGGGTTTGACTCAAGCCTTAAATGTTCGCTCGAGATGCGACTTACGTAAATTAAATGTTGTTTTGATAATGATTATATTGTTTGTTCATAGTCACTTAGTTTTTTTTATTTTTTGTTCGTAAAAGCATGTTTATACCTGTTTCACCGTTCTCTTCAGCAAGTCTCTCAATATCCGCGTTCATTGATGATCCGCAAAGCAGTAAGTTATCGGAACTTACTGCTTGTGCTTCTGGATACACTTCAAAACCCCATGATTCTGCTACGCTGTTGAGTGATTGTATGCCTTTAGTGAAACAAAGTATATCGTTATATTTGGAACAAAATATTGCATTTCAAAGAAAAATATTGTTAGCATATTGTGTTTGAACTGTTTATAATAATTATAACGATTATAAATTTATGTATGCATTGAGCGATTTTATCAAAAGAAAATAATCTTAAAATAAAATTGTTCTTTACCACTGCACGTGTAATAGTCATAATCGGACCAATCAACCACGGCCGACGTGCCATGGAACCATCTATATTCATATTCGGGTCCACATACGAATCCCAATACATCCTCTTGATTGCTTTCAAATCCGGGGTTACACCGGATATAGCAATACACCGAATTTGTCTCTTCAAGTGAAACACATGGGATATCCGCATTGTCAACATGAGGAAGTTCGCCACAATCTGAAAGATACAAACCCTAATGATTGAATTTTGAAGAAAACCTTATGCATGATTCTATTTTGAAATTATAGTCCCAAATATTTAATAATGACCTTTAGAAAACAATGTGGTAGCCGTCAAAAACGAAACAAATATTCGTTAATAATGCATTGCCTTAAATTTTAAAACAAATACTCCAATTTTCTAAAGGAAAATCTTGAACATAGATTTAATAAAATGAATCGCATGAGTGCATTTACTACATGGTTGTTTGCAATTCCAATAACGCTTATCATAGCATTGCACTAGTGAACAACGATGAAATGCACTTGGGAGCACACTCATTAAAGATGTTAAAGAACTAACCCCATCAATTCACATTTCAAAACATAAACCTGTGCTTGCTAAAACGCATTGGTTTTCGTACATTCTAAAAGGTCCTATCTACAAAAAGCATGATGCTATTATAGAGGTTAATTAAAATTAATTATGTACTTCCGCATGGGTAAAGACTGCATCGTTCTTCATCCCTATCTGAGCCGCCACAGTCAAGTCCACCATTGGCAGGCAAAGGATCGTCACAAACCCTGGAGCGATCCCTTACGTAAGTTTGGCGAGAGTCTTCACTGCATGTTGGACATGATGACCATTCGCCCCATGAGCCCCATCCACCGTTCGCTGGTAAGTAAATCAATACACATGTATTTATTTTTATATATAACATGTGCATTTGTTTTGACATATAAAACTATGTTTACAACTCATATTTTGAAATATCTTATAATACATATTGCACCTATATCTCTTTTTTGAGCAATGTGCTTAATATGGTTACAATAGTGCAAAAACTGACACAATAAAGAAGAGAAACACCCGTAAATTGATATTTACTGATAATGCTGTCGCAAAGTCGACCAGTATATCCAGGACTGCAATGACAACGATAGCGGCTGCCAACTCCTTCACAGGTGGCACCATTTCCACATTCATTAGCATCACAGGGATCTTGGTGCTCACAGAATTCTCCAAAATATCCTTCATTACAGTGGCACAAAATTGTGTGTCCCAATTCAATGCAGTTACCGTTCGTGCTGCATGTTTCGGGACTACAGGTTCCTATGATAAATATGTAATGCAAATACACTACATAAGTTTACATTAAGGAAATGTATAGCACTTAAATATGAACTGTCGAAAACGGTGAGATCCTATTGAGTGTCATTTTGCTTTCGATCGAATGGAAAGTATGGTTCATAATATACTCATATATATTATGCTTATATGATCTATTTGTGTCATTAATAACTCACTTAAAGACACAAGTGTTCTTGGATTAAGCATTGAAAACACGATAATTCAATTTATATAAAATTATATGAATTATATTATATAAGTTATATAAAATTCGAATTGAGTTCGATTTGACACGCAATAACTTTGCTTATTTGCAAGATGTTAAGATATTTAATTTCAAAGGGTACAAGGTAAGTACCCCAATGAAGGCATAGCAATCTAGTAAAGAATATATACTGGATACAAAATTTCATATTGCATTCATATAATATTGCATTGTCGAAATCATCGTTCATTCAGCTATGTTTTTTTTTTTACAAATTTCACCTTGCGTATAGCAATCCAATATGGAAGTAGATGATGACAAATATGTATCACCACCATCTGGACAATGAATACATTCCCGCTGGCCAGATTGGTAAGTGTATGCCCCTCTCCCACAAGGTAAGCATGGCTCTACACCGTAGGATGAGTATTTTCCCGGCTCACATTTGCCTGGTTGTTGTTTAATTGGATGGATAAATAATAACCACAAAAAGGAGAAACGTAAATATCAAAACAAGCAAATCTAAATAAAATCATCATTATATCAAGATAAATATAAAAACAAATATATCAAAATAAATTTATCATTATCTCAAATCGCAACGAAATCATGCATTACGTAGACAGCTGTCTCTTCCAACCGATCCAGTGAAGCGGGTCGAGTAGCCATCCTGACAAGCCTGGCAATGGCGGCCATAGTCCTCTTGAAAGTGTCCTATCGGACACTCAACGCATGTCTCTTCAGTATAATCATAATAGCTACCAAGGTCGCATGGAACTATAAACATAGCATAATGATATGACAAGCATGCAATGGGACGTTTTTTCGGTTTTTGGAAACCTGTATACGTACAAAATCGTGTAAAATGCTGTTTTTAGAGCTGGCCTTCCAAATATCTGTTTATTTAGTTTTTTTTGTTTAAACGATAGAATAAGATACATACTGCAACGCTGATTGTCAACATCCGGGGCAAGAGCATTGGGACACGATATAATTGGTTGTGAGAAAATGTTTTGAACCAATGTCCACCCATCTGGTGATAGATCACCAGCATGATGAGCTATGTCCAATTCCTCTATTAGGTAGTCAAGGTCATATGTACCAAGAGGAGACAAATCTATCACCCAGGTCACTGCCATATCTGCGACATTATTGTCGCAAGAATAATGCGTCACATTTGAATAAGGAAGAGCTTCCCATAGCACAAAACTATTGTCATGCAATTGCAACCACTGAAGTACTTTGTCATTAATGGCAATAGTCAGGTCATCCATGGGATAATCACATCTATCTACTTCATATCTCCCTATCGTTGCCATTCCCAATGATTGAGGCGATTCTGACTCTGAAACAAATATCGGTTCCAATAATTCAAAATTGGCATTTTAGGATGGAATAAGAAAATTCATGTATTAAGTGTCTTTATCAATGCATCGCAGATTAAAAAAACCAAATAATTGCAAAATTACAATGTGTTAAACATGTATAATTATAGATATTATATAAACATAGTTATAGATATTGTTGATACACAATAAAATACATCTATTTGAAACATCATCATGTTGAAAAATTGGTGTATGATCTATATAAAGTTATTTTTCAAGATGCATGTATGGATATATCTATATACAGGTAAGAAAAAAGGATGAATTGTAAGTGGCGAGGGGTTAAAAATCACACTTTATGTCGAACATCGCCACAAGATATATAAGCTTGCGATAAGTAACAAATGGACTATATATGGATCTGAGTTTGTCCTTGGACAAAATAATGTCAATGCTGCTGTACAATGAAACGTAAAAAGTACATGCATAACCTAATGTATTCAATGAAACACCACAAACAGAGTTTTCATATTGCATATATGGTTTTATTTTGATTACTAGTTTGGCGGTGAACTTGAATATAAAACCAATAAAGTTTTCCCCGCAAGCTGTTGACTTGGGCCGTCAACGTTGATATTCCAAAACATCCTCAACAGTGAAAGTGATACATCTAGTCGAAGCCATACCACAGGCATGTAACTTGGTCAAGCTTTGGTTGAAAATCACTTAATTATGACCTATATGTGGTCATTAACAAATTTTGAATTTGACCTTGATATCACAGCCAATACTAGATAAATCAATTGTGAATTCGACATATATATTCCACTAAACGGATCATTCACATATATAATGATATCATCTAAAATCTAGAAGTTGTTTCGTGACTCGATATTTTGATGCTTTCAAAAACAATTTGATATTGAGATGGATAATGTTTATTTTAAGATCAAAATAATTGCATATCGGGAGAAACAACCGTCTTTTATGATAATAAGCGATCTTTTAGCAAACCAGGGTAATTTAAAAACACCCTAAAACTATGAAACTCTTAGATAAAGTAAACCTCTTTTCAGAGAAGATAAGGCAGATAAAACAAACTTCCTCTATTACTGATGGGTAATTGCAACGTTGGGTATATCTCTCCAAATTGGCAACGAACAAACTAAGGAACAAACAAAATGTTTGTGGCAGGTAATTTTGCAAGTTTTGAAGAAGCCTGCTAAGATATCATACATTGAGGGTCAATCCCAGAGGCACTATGATTTATGTCATAGTTTCCTTTTCGGTGACATAAATGGAGTAAACGGCTAGCAAATTGTTTTCAAATCAGGGTAAGACTCGTTGCAAAAAGAGAATTATATAGGATATTTCTTGTATTCAAGGACAGAATTGCAAACCCCAAACCTAATCCATATCCATTTCTTAGCAAAAACACGTAGGTGCATAACATGTCAACATTTTTTTGTCTATGAATAAATTACAACAACTTACCTGAATTGAACATTACTTACCTTTGCATACAGGATCACTATAGCGTGTTGAAAATGGTATTGACGGACTACATATCATACTTGACAACACATTTAAGGGTAGAGTAAAACCTTCGTCGCATGTAATTGAAAAGAAGAATCCGCCGCGGCTTTGCGACACTTCAAGCTGGCCATTTTCTGGAGTCGATAGGATATCGTCTTGGCAGCCAATAACTGCAATGAATGCATATAAAATTTCACTTTAATTGATTTAAATGCAGTTTCATTTTTTTTTTGAAAAAAAATAAAATAAAACAAACTGATTTTGTATGTTAATAATTAGTTTGGAAGGACTGTTATAACCTGCACAATATGGTGGCTCATCATTATCGTACACCCAAGCAACTTCTCCATTGTCTTGCAATTGACATAAAGCTGTAGAAGAACCTTCATTTTGGTATAGAAAATGGCTACAGCTTATCGAACACTCAGTTCCTTCAAATGTGTTTGCACATATTACATCAAACATATCATCGTAGTATTCGTATAAATCGCCACATGATCTCTCTAAAATTACAAAACAATTATAAAGCATGCAAGTAAATGGCAACACAACTGCACATTTTGACAATCATATTATTAATTTTGCCGTTTTATTTTCAAATACATATTCGATTTTTGTGTTACATTAATAATAATTGTTCATCAATTAAACATCATCATATATTCAGATCGGTTAGTGAAATTGCCAATCCCCAATTTTATACTTGTGGTCTTACTTGAAATAAGCACTTTAACGTCACATGACACAGTGTTAGCTGAAGTATCAGTCGCAGAATATGCGATATTATAAAGGCATTGATTATCTCCGCAACTAAGATCGAAATTGCTGTCAATATTATATTCATTGGTTGCAACCCACTCCATTTCAATTTGTCCATCTTCCAAGTCAAACGCTTGAGGGATTGACCATTGAACATCCTCCCCTACATAGAATTCTACTTCTGGGCAGAACACTATCGGCGGGTTACCTGATAAACAGAAAACAATAATTTATGGTTATATATGATTTCGTTTTGAGTTTGAATAATTGTACGTCTGCATATGTATGGTGAAATCAACCAGTTGAATGTAATTCATACTTACCCATTACACAATCACTTAATTCCTGATCCCATGTCAACTGGTCAGTACACGAAATTGTTAGGCGGGTTTCGTCAACAGCAATAGCATTTTGGAGACATGTGTAGCTGCATGTCGTTCCCATGAAAAATGCAGGAGCATCTCCAGCTGGGCCAGAACACGACTCTAGCACTTGAAATTCACTTGTCGCAGGGTTTTCACACTCTAATGCTGAGAAAAATAGATTACAACATATGACATGATATTTTTTATCGTCAACAATCTGATTAGATTGCGACGGTTTTATTATATGTGCCATTATATGTTTGCTATGTAAAATTATTTGCTTAATTGATAAATATCATACCATTGCATGTTGGGGGTTCATCGGTAGGACTCCACTCCGAATAGTCTATGCAAGTCATGGAGCGAGTCTGGGTTGGCGAGAGTTCATAGCCGGTGTGGATACATTCGAAGGTGACTGTATAATGTGTTTCACCAACACGAAATGTTTCATTAGCCACTACATTGCTGTCGAGATCCAATTCAGGACATCTTGACTCTGGAAATATGTAAAATATTTATATTTTAGTTGCAAAAAATAATTACTTCTACTGTTGAAAGGATAATTAATTTTATCTCATTTTGAAACGTTCTTGCCTATGTTAAATGTGTTATTTCTTCTATTCATGCACAAAAACACCGAATATTATTTCTTTGCTATCTTAACACTGTGAACATATTGGATAATAAAACTGGTGTGGCATTTGGTTTTCTCAGAAATTTATATTAGATTAACTTGAACAAATTGTATTCTCGTTTCATAAAGAAAATTGACTATCGGTACAAGCCATCTAATGATATTTTTCTCCTTGAGATAAAAGCGCATTGTATACATTTAAAACTACGCTTTATAGACATTGTCACAATATATGACATTTATTATTAATGAATTCAATATGTGTTTTTATCCCATACACATTTGAACTAATGTTAAGAAATAGTTTGAGATAATTCGAAAAGAAGGTTGCTAATATTTGAAAAAGCACAAATAAAAGCACATTTATGACAAACACGGCAAATGTTTAGTTAACATAGAATCAGTGCTGCTTTTTGTCAGCTAATAAATCCAATCCAGCTAATAAATTTTGGATCAAAAATTTCAAACCTATCTAGGCTTTTGTTTTCCAAATAATATGGGACTAATAAGCACGCATTGTTCTGTTGATGTTTTCCGTATAAGCATCAAGATATATATTGAAAATGATCAAATATACAGTTCTGAATCGCAACTTCGGAAAAAAATAAACCCTGCAAATAGTCTCGACTATGCAGTCTCAGCTATATACTAGTTGGGATAAGTTGCAACCTTAATACACAGATACGCTATCATCTTACGAACAGAGTTGCTAAAACAAATATTTTTAACTTTCTTGTGCTTATCATTTTTTTATGAAAATGTTTTAGATGCAGTGTATTTGTTTAATATAATTTGAGCGTATATTAAGTGCGCGATTAATTAGGCATAAATTCGTAAAGATACACAGGCATGTCAGTTTTCAGTTAAGATGCAAGGACTGAAATAAGGGCTTGTGGATTACATAAAGAAATATAATTTTATCCCATGAATGAAATAATCTGATTGTGGACAACTATGAACAGGAATAGTTTTTTATTCCTGTTTTACAAATTATAATATCCTTAGTGCATCACAGTATGGATTGTGCAAACAATAATTATTTCTGTTATCTTAAACGTTGATGGTCATGGTAACGCTTACAGCTTTTTTGCGTCCTGCAGAACACATCTCGCGTGTTTGCAGCCGCAACTATTCTCAGTTAGCTGTGACAAGTTGAAACTTTGGTGAAAATAGTTGTAAATATTTTTTGCGTAGTTGCGCATCAGATTGGTTTGCCAAGGGTTTTAGGCCAATCAACATGCGTTTTTGCTGCTTTGATTTGCTGGTGAAAAAATGAAGAAGCGATTGGCATGTGTTGAAATAAAAGAACACACTACAGCGATTCCAGGAAAAAAACTGCTATTTGAGAAATATGTATTTTGAATATAACTATAAATTGAGTGTCTTCTAAATAGCTTTACAAGCTTTATTATTTGGATAAAACTTATCTGACTCTCATCAAAATTTAGGCTATTAATTTCGATTAGCTTTAAAAAAATGTTATCAAAATATAACAACAATATAGGTTTCATAATCAAAATAAGATCAATATTCAGCAATACTTCACCCCATAAGATATAAGTTTAATTCAATGTAACGTGCACCTAATGTGATTTATGCTTTTCATATTTGTTTTTCAATGCAAGAATCTAGCACACGGATATCTAATTAATATTTACGGCTAACGGTGAAGTCAAACTGGCAGGTTGGATCGTCGTTGCATAAACCGCGAGGGCCTTCAAATCTGAACGTATAATCATATGTTCCTAAGCTGTGGCGCATTGTTCCGTCGCTGAATGGTCCACCTCTACAGAAAAAAATATTTTTTTTTGACAAACTGGCTGACAATTTCAATTATCCGCTGCTACTTAAACATAAACCTTTGGCAATACTGGCTCACAAATAAATAAATAAACAGGAATGATGCTTCTTCTTTTCGCAATATTGATAAGCTACAAGCCTACAATTGATCCATTGACCTACTCGAATTCAGCTGTGCATCCAGTTGTATCTTCTAGATGATTTTTCAAATTTCTCAAATCACCAATTCCTCTTGATTCCCTTCCAGAACCAACTGTGTATTCATGCTCCATATAAGTAGTAATTGGATCTCCGCAGAAAGCACCTGGATCATGGCGGTTCTGTGGGCGGCGACCTCCCGTTAATTCCCTTCGGTGTCCTGTCACAACCATTACTTAATTGATTACAAATACAATTTCAGTACTTATTATAACATTCATTTTCTTTACATTTAAACATGAACCACATATTTATTTTCATTGGTAAAAGATAAATACAATATTCCTTCAATTCTATTTACTATTCCTTAAACCACTTCTTATTACATAACAAACAAGTATTTTTACAATACGTATCCAACTTATAAATGGTAAATACGTAATACATAAATATTAGTATTTCAATGTGACAATATTGGCATGGATCATAGGGGTGACTTTATTGCATACTATTGCATTTGTCTCTCTGTCGCCTGAGTTTTCTCTTTCTTCCTGCTCCGCGTATCAGTCGCTTAATGCAGTCATATTTTCTTTCTAACAAGCACTGGATACTATTAGACTTTTTGGCCTTTCTTAAAAGTTCATTAAAGGCCAATTGGTCCCATTTTGAATAGCGTTTAGCATGGTTGCATTGATGAAGTAAATCCTTCTTATATCGGCGATACTCCACACTACGCCCAGTGCTCTTCTTTGCAATATGGTGCTTTAATATAAAACAAATAATGCAAGTAAGTAGTGCCACTGGTATTGACACAGTTGTATATAAAGCACGATGAATTAAATATTCAAATTACAAAGACATGTAGCTCAAGCACCGAAATGTGTCGGCATATTGTAACATGACCAGGCATACAAATGGAACATTATTCTTCAAATAAGCTGTGTTATCCGATAAAAATTATGTTTCTTCTCTTACAGCAGACCAAAATAACAACTACTTACATGTTGGTTCTGTTCACCGTCTATCTCAGAAAACACTTGTTCGTCGTATTGATCATCTTCATAAACATAACGTAAAATAGGTCAATATTAGTTAAGAATACGCGGGATTGGAATCGATAGCTTTTTAGACAAGGTCTATGCATCGATTTGTTTTCTATTTATTTTTTAAATTAAACTAAAATTTGAAATCATCTCATGACGAAGTTTTGTCTTGCACATTTGAATGAATCTATATGAAAAGTATTTTTGCTAAGTGAGAACATTTTGTTACAAAACAATGAAGCTTCTAAAACTAGTATATGTTTTGAATGCTAATGATACCTTTAGATGTAAAATTATTGTTTTGAGGAATGTTCAATGTTTTGAAAGCTCAGAGACAATGCAAACTTAAGCAATAAGGAAAGGATAAGGATACCTCGCAATTGAAAAACTGTAGACCAATTAGCCTCTTTAATGCTGACAATTAGATCTTAACTAACTGCATTGTTCAACGTCTACAAAGTGTACCTCTATCATACATAGTGATCGAAATATTGCCAAAAAATAGGCTCATCGAAACCAATCTTCAATTATATTAGATGACATTGATTACCTATACCTTGAGAAAAAAGGAGCTGAAAAATGACATTGACACTGAAAACTGGGAATATATTGATAGATGACCAGAACTGTTTATTCTTGGTGACAATATAAGGCGATGCATACGAGTCATATAGCACAACTTTGGAATTTGTAAAGCAAGTTATCATTTTACCAGAAAATATTTCCATGTACTATACAGAGTCCGACAAAGACCCATTCTCTCTTCAATTCTTTTGATTTTCTCTTTCCTAATTGTGATCCAAATTTTCAATTTATTTCAGGAGTGTACAAATAGACACGCATAAGATAGAGTACATCAATTCAAATCCCTATGGTCTGCATGGGTAAATTACAATAACTATGTATACGCCGGTCCAGTGATTCAGATACCAAACAAAACACATGTTTAAAAGAAAATCTAGAAGAATTTCAACCCGTGCTAACGAAATGGTCAAACTTCATTTAACGCTATACGGATAGAGTTGTAAAGTTGTATATTCTAGCTTTGTCAAAACAAATGTCTATTGGACTCCCCAGTGATTAATTACAAAATAATAACTGGAATATTTTTTTTAAATATGGGGTCAAATTTGATTAAGAAAATGTAATCATGCAAGACTATTAAGATGGATGACTTCGAAATCTAGGCCACAGATCATTCATTATTGTGCAATAAATCGTTTGGGTGAAACGATTGGTAAAATCTAAATTTTATGAATGCAGAGGTCATAGCTGAATGAACACCAAAAACAAGACCTTTGGATCTTTTTCCCTTGGATTGACCATTGAGTCTGATGAAATATCTAGAAACATTTAAAAAGTTTATCAACATACATAGACGGGTGGTTTAATACTCAACGTGACCAAAATAGTAGTAATCAGATGTCAATGCTCATGCTATAATTAATGCACCAGAATGAATGGTGAGTGTTACTTTGATGCTGAAATGTCCAATAAGCGAATCAATTTTATTAAACAGTATTTTGAACAAAAATGGTGTCCGAATGGATAATAAATTAATAAAATGATTTCAATTTACGCGTTGGCATCTTGACTATTAATAGTATCATTCAACTATCTAATGGAAATCATTTTGCATTGAAAGATTGAGAGAACTATTTATTAAAACAAAGTATTTAATACAATTGTTAAACATAAGCTACTTTACTTTTAAATAATAAATAACAATTATGCATCAAATGATATTGTGAGAAATTGATATATATCTGTGAATCCCAAATACAATTTGTCCAATAATGATAATTTTATATTTGTAATATTTTTTTTTAAATAATATGTTTTGGATGTGTAAGAATGTCAAGTTATTTTGGAAGCTACTTGAATACAATGTAAGTATTGTAATATTTACAAATATTGTATCAAACTTAACCATTGACACACATATAAAGTTGTAAGATTTTAGAGTTAATGGACAAATGCAAGTATATGTTGCTATAGATAACAGGTTACTTCCGGCTAGAATTCATATAAAAAAATGAAATATAAAGTACAAAAATGTATATTTTGCATGTTTTTGTCGATGCTTCGAAAAAGTACACGGATAGAATGCAGCGTATGTAATGAAATTAGTAAAATGTGTTCGGAGCTCAGAATGTTGAAACATCTGCTATAATATGACAATTTTTTGAAATTATAAGTACAGTGCTTCATGTCATAATAATTTCACATGTTATATGATACACATGTTATATGATATAAAGTACAAAAATGTATATTTTGCATGTTTTTGTCGATGCTTCGAAAAAGTACACGGATAGAATGCAGCGTATGTAATGAAATTAGTAAAATGTGTTCGGAGCTCAGAATGTTGAAACATCTGCTATAATGTGACAATTTTTTGAAATTATAAGTACAGCGCTTCATGTCATAATAATTACACATGTTATATGATATAAAAAATAGTTACACCATAGTCAGTTGTAGTTTTTCCTAAAACGGCCTTGTTATACATATGCAAAGACTGTGCATTGTGTCACTTAATTATCTGTTTTATAGGAAAACGTTTGAATATCGTATATATTTATTTCGTATACGTTGCTTTATCTTTATTCTAAAATGATTACAAAATACATATGATTTTAAAGCATAAGAAGTAATGAGTAATGAATCTGTCTCTATTTCATGTTATAATGACAGATTATATAAGTTGTTTGCTTTTGCCCTTTTATTTTTTGGTGAAACTTGTGTGTTCTTTTTCAATATAGAAAATAACAGCTTGACTCAATAATGTGGCGTGTTTATTCTACTTCAGGAACATTAATGATTATAATAATTTATTTCATGGAGTATTTTTAAAAATTTGATATGGTTGACATGCTTAATTTTATGGTAGGTTTCATAGAGTATTTTATTTTATTTGATATGGTAGATATACTAGATAATATTTTACCACATATTTATTAGAGTACTCATACATACATTCTTTTCTCAATATGCTTATGCTTAAGGCTAGAAATATAGACAAATGTGACATTATTACATTGTTATATAATGGAGTCTCATAGCAGCATTATTCATTATTAATACAGTTAAATAGTATATATATATAAATTCAGGACAATTATTTTGTTTGTAAATATAATTTTTGTGGAGCTTACTACGTAGTATTTTATCGAATAGAAATAAAATACATTGTCTAATACGAATACCTAGGGATCGCATAAATCATTTTGCTAATATTTATTAAGCGCTGTGTACCTAAATTATAACATTCATTTTCTTAATTCCAGGTGATAGAGGTGTAACCCTAAATATGACTATATGAGCTCATTCAACATACAAACAAAATATTCTGTCAACAAAAAAGAATCCAGACAAATGATGAGAGTTCTCTCAAATGATGTAAGTTCTCTCAATGCAGAGGACCGCTTTTAACAAAGGCTGTGAAAAAAGTTGAAATTAAGTCTCAGTTCAATCATCTCACCAGAGACGCAGCATCGATCAATGTGAAATATCATTTTAGGTGCTGGGTTAGTAATGTGCAATCAACTAAAAAAAGATGTTAAAAATAGAAATGTGGCTGAAAAAGCCAAAATATCCTTCCAAAAACATAGGATTCATCTCACTTGTAAATGATAAGTTGAACCTAGACAAAAAGGTGTCGATTGCCGATCTAGAAACTACATGCATTGCCGTTGTTCGAGCAAAAATGCAATATTTAAACATGACAGACAATATGTCAAATGTCTTTTGGTAGAAAACATTCAAAACCTTCATCAAGGCCTGATAACTTTATAATAAAAACCGTGAAAGGAACGTGTTTGAACGCGTCAAAACAAATGACAATAACACTCAAATTTTATCTGATCTTGCAAAGGTACTGGAAAGCACTATATTGGATAAAAATGGGAATTCATAAGAAAAATATAAAAGAAGACTTGTAGTGATTTTACGAAGTATTTCAAGGGACATTTGACCTCCAATCAAGTCATGATTTAATTGATATCGAGAAATCATGGAGCCATGGACTCTTATATGATTCTTATATGACAAATGCATTATCGGTAATAATATAAACCCGTTTCTTTGCGTCCTTGAACAAAAGTCAATGCTCCAGGTAAGCGTCGAATTAGCTGTTCTCAAATGCACCCTCAGCAAAACATTGATCATCATGTTTGAATTCCTTAGTTGATTACCCACGATCTCTTCCAATAGAGAAAGGTCTAGCCAACACAATGATTGTGAAAATAGAAGATTTCCAAATCAACATCCCGCGGAATGTTGTCTCGAGCTAATTTGTTTCATTTACCATTGCTAACAAAAATGTCAACCATAAGAATAATTCTCAACTTTTTGTTGCGAAACCAAAATAAGATCAGTTAAGGTTACGCAAGTAAGTGCGTCAGTGAATATGGACTTAGCAGTCAATCCTCAGTCTCCTGCAATCCAGGATTTGTGGCTGATTGTTCTTGCCTTATTATGTAAAAAATGCATGCCAATCACGTTACAAAGGCTACGGATTCCGCGCAAAAAAAGCACATGAAGCAGTCAAAGCACACACATGTATGCACAGTGTTTTGGAAGAAAGTAACTGGAGCAAATGTTTATATACATCCAATATTAACGGTAAATGCAACATATACTACATCAGCGTGTAGAGGTTCACGAAAAACTGCTATAAACCAACTCTGAGTTGAGAGAAATCATAACATTTATGTGTGGTGTCGTTGATGTCTTTGATAAATGACATTGATTCAAAAAGAGTCACATTTTCCGCATACAAGCTCTACGGAAGCTTCATGAAGCAGGTTCAAATGTGTTGTTCCTGATATATTCATTAAGACTGGGAAATTGAGAGCTTTATTGTCAATAGAAATTATGTAAATTATGTTCCTCATGACAGGCAAATATACGTTTTATTTGTTTCATCAAACATTTCTGAAATGTGACTACTACCGTCCAATTTATTTCAACAAGAAAAACTAGAAGGTCACAGATTGACTACATGTGATCACATTTACTAAAAGTGCCAAAAATAGTTATTTCATTGCTCCTCTTGAGCTTGTAAAATATCTTGAATAGTTGTCTTTGCACCAAGACAAGCATCAAGAAAAACACCATGAAGTCAATTTTGAACAATGTGAAGACGTTGCAAGATACAATCTTTTCTGTTGCAAATCCTTTTTCGTACGATGGATTGATGGTCTTTTAAACATCATGATTATAATACAAAAGGACGTTTGCCATCGTGATGATAAGAGCCAATGTTCTTATCTAGGTTTTGTTTTAAAAGATGCGGACGTGTTCTTAAAAACTGTGAGAAACAAGCCGTATGCTATACAAACTGATCAAACTCAAAGATAGCTCTTTTTCAGGGGACTTATTCTTGCAAGAACGCGTCCTCAGGTACATTGGCAAATGTTTTTGTCGACTATGGATAGATAATTCAAGGTTGATGACTATTTTGGAACAGCTTGTTCCAGAAGAAGAAACTGCAATGAAGCAGTCTGTTTTCAAAGCCCGAAATCGCGTTGCTCAGGAGATGTGTCAACATTTAAGAAATTATCAGGATGTTTCATAAACTACATTTAAGTCACCCTTGATGGCTTTAGGAAGATAAAATATCTTTTGATAGAGACACCATTCAAAGTCGATGAAGACACTCAATCACGTCGCGTTGAAAGAACCGCATTAATTGTGTGCAATGTAACATATGAAACGATGATCTCAAATCTATCCATGAAACATGTTTTTTTTCTCAAAAAGTTAAAAAAAAACAGAGGATGAACAGACAATTTATCTGAGTGTCAAGTGTTTTCAATATTTCAAGGATAAAAACACAACCGTATTTGAGAAGGATCGATAATAGCGACATTCTCAGGTAACAATTAATGAATCTTTCGACTGCCTTTATGGCATGCAATAAAATTTGTGTGACATTGGAAAACAGGATTCGTTTTTTCCGCACTAATGCTGACGGAATGTGCCTTGTATCAAGCTGCTCTGCGCGATCCATATGTATACCTTTTATTGTCAAATATCAATAATACCTATTCAACACTTCTGTTTACTAGTGAGCATGTTAGGAAACTGAAGAAGGCAAACTCAATCCTATCTGTACAAGTCAATCGGTCTTGCCTGAAAGCATCACCGAGTTAGTCAAGTATAAATGTGTTAAATCCAAATGCGTATAACGCTGCTCTCGAAGATAAAACAGTCTGAAATGTACTGAGCTGTGGGTACGTGGCTGTAAAGACGATTTACATAATTTTGCAAGATGTTGCGTTGCTTTTGTAAATAACGATATAAATTATGATAGATAAGCTTTTTGTATCATTCATAGGTATTTTGAAATTGACCAGGTCATACTCATAATTTGCAATTTCCACATTCTTTAAGCTAACTGTTTTCCATAATGCGCAGCATTGAATTAACTTTTGTTATTTCTTAAGGTTCTTTAAATATCTAGTAGATGATCTATATGCAAAATGCAATATGTGATAAAATATATGTGTTAAGCATGTTGTGAACATCGATATGTGTTTCCTCTACTGCCATTATAATAGTCGATAAACTTTAAAAGCTTTAAATATTGTGAAACATGTTCAAATCGTAAAATATATGTATCGTTCCTTTGACTTTATTGAAAATCAAAGATTAACCAAAGAATTTGTAAAATAAAAAAAAAACATTTTTGTTTCAAAAAGAACATTTAGAGTATATTGTATGATTGATATGCTCTGAGGAGGACTTATAACATTATACATTGAATAAGTTTAGTCTATCAGGCTGTATGTCGTGCCATTTGATTATATGAACATGTTCGCTTTGATGCGGATCCCTCCCAGCATGGTAAACGCATGCATTTTTAAAAAACATGGGTAATTATTAGAGTCAATTGATTTATGTTTTACGATGATACTGACACCGGTACGCTATTGTTATGTAGTGGTAATATGTTTAAGAATGAACGTTAATAGCAAATGGTGTGAAACGGTCAATATATGCCATATATGGATTACTACTAGAAAATGTGCAAATTGACATTTCAAATTTAAATTATTTGATTGTTATAATTTTAAAGTGCGTATTGTTCTATTGAAATGTTTAAGGTAATATTTTATTTATATTATCTTAATAACATAATTTACATTGCGGGACATCATATATGCCGCAATCAAAATCATCAACTGATAATAAATACATGTTTGATTGAATTAAAGCGGATTCGCCTCAATCAAATATTATTATTTTGATTGACTCACCATTATCAAGATTTTGGTATTCTTCAACATACGTCTTCGGAGATGATGAGTCTTAAAAAATAAAATATAATTATAAATAGAAGCTATGTGTCCAATGATTCCAAATCAAATAACAGAAGTTGTGTACTCTGTGGGAGAATTGCGTTTATTTTTCATAAAAAATGGCTAAATACAATCCTGTTTACATGTAGCTATATATGAATAAAACACTTTTAACAACAATTATGATTTAACCACAAATCTAGTTCAACATTTATCATTAAAAGATTTAATACATGAAAATCATTAATCCCAATTGATCATTAATAGCAACAATAACACATTTTTTCTTACAAGAAACGTTGACTATATATTTTCATTTGAGTTCTTAAATTAAAAAAGATAAGTTTAATCAACATCACTATTTGACTTGATAAAGCACAACCACAATATATGTTTATATATCCCATTGAATATGATATTTAGGGGTTTAAGTGAACTGAAATTTGAAATAACACTTTATCTTGACATTGCTTTCCCTAAAATGATTTTAACTTGTTGTGTTAATAAATAGGACACTGGTTTCCTCAACACATTAACAGATCGACAGCTTCCAAACATGGAAGAGCGTAAAAGGATATTTCATATATGGAATATAAATTGTATCAATGATATTGTATTGTATCGGGATGAACTACATACGTGGCAACTAAATGTAAAAGACAGCTCTTTAAACTTGGCACCAATCGATGTTACCCATAACATAACGTGGTATTAACACAAGTACTTTGAAAACAATTTTAAATTCTATCAATGATATTGTATTGTATCGGGATGAACTACATACGTGGCCACTTAATGTAAAAGACAGCTCTTTAAACATGAAAAAGCACGCACACTTGTAATCAATATAATTATAAATAATTAGATATAATATACTTACAGTGAACAGCATATGTAGCTACGCTCATTCCCAAAAGAGCTATGAACAACATCAGAGCCTTTTGGCCGAGCATAATGTGTTCTGGTGTCAAACCTATTAAAATTAAAACAATAATTATACAATTATAGTTTTTGCCGTAAAACGCTACCTACCTGTCCCCTTCTGTGTTCCTGATGCAAAGATTATTAAATAGCGCCGGAGAAAAGTTTGTTTGATTTTTTGAAATTAATACGGCTAATTTTATAAGCATGTAAAAGCATGACAAGGCACGGACGCTTATAATCAAGGTTATAAAAAAAACGCCGGACCGAAGGCGAGGGTTGTAAACAAACCGCACAGACCGATTCCATGGAAGCTCTTCCAGGATTATTATCCTAGTCGGCCAATGGCTTAAATAGTTTACTGGTTGCAAAATCAAGAAGTGTAAACGTTCCTTATTTAGAAATCCGTCCAAAAATTGCATGTGTGAATCATGTTAACCAGAAATTGATCCATAATATATAACATAGTTCATAATATAATTTCAAATTAAACAAAGGGAGCTCATAGCTAGAACTGGTATCACTGAATCTTATCGTT
>LQRL01060589.1:27012-80218 GCA_001703475.1 Hydroides elegans
CATAAAAATCATGTATGAGGTTAATTATTGTAAACTCAACAGTGCCGTATGATGAATTTATTTTTATAAATAAGTTTCTATACTTGTAAATGATTGATTTTATTTGATAAAAAGAAATCTAAATTCAATAGCAATCTATGGAGCAATCAAATTTCAAGCACTACTTAGTAGATCGGTCAAATTTTACAGCCTTTAGAACACTATGGTTGTTGATAAATTCACTAATATAAGGAATGATTTTTTTTGGATTCATTCGAACAAAGAATCTTATATCCAGGGTGCGTACAGTGTCTTGGAAGTCCTACAAATAAATCGGGATATTCCTAGAAAGCCCGTGACATTGAGAAACATATGATATTTAACGAATAAACATTGTGTTAAACTACGAATTTTGTTGTCTAGCGCCTTTATCGTGTTTAAGGTCAAATCTCGAGAATTCATGTATTTAAGGGAAAAACTGGAAAATAAATTTGTCATTGAGTGTCATGGAAAAGTCCATGAACGTCGATTTGCTGTTAATTTCATGTTATTTCATAAAATGTCATTGTAAATATAAATGTTTATAACTTCCTGAATTATTGATTTAAAAGTACTATCTATTGTTTGTTTGTTCCCAGACCCCAAATTGCACGAGGTTGTAATTTTTCACTTTAGAACGTTGCTCCTGAAAATTCATGTTTGCCCATATATGTGTTCATATAATTTCTGTCCTCAGCTATGTGTGTGTAAATAAACATTCTTTCTTTTTCATAACCTTTCATAAATTAAAAATCAAATATAAACTTTTACATAACAACAAAAATAAATATATTATAACTAAATATCCAAAAGGTGGTTTGGTCAGGATATTTAGCAAATAAAATGTGCAGGATATGTTGGTATCGAAGTAAGGAATTTGTTATACTACGAATACTATTTTTTGTATAAATTTTAATTGCCTGTAATACTAGTAAGAGCATTTAGGTCAATGTTCAGTGCAATAACGTCAAAATAGAATTCAATCCATAAGTTTACAAGCACGTAGATATTCGTAGATAATTTGAATTTCATTGGACATAGGGGCTTTCCTTGTATCATTAGAATACACATCCTATTGTTTAAAGAAATAATAGTTGTACGGAATAGAGCATCACTTGTGCCAACACTTGTGCCATTTTAATTAAGATGTTTTCAAATAGCACACAAATAGAACACAATATATAATTACTATATTTGTATAAAATATAGAATAAGTATTAATATGATAACAGACTAACTAATAAAATCTTGACAATACATTTGCTCAGTGAACACGCATGGAAAACACAAAACACATCTTTTAATAGCGCAAAATTTCAAACAAACTTTATCGGACGAAATAAATATACGTAAATGGTACAACTGGTTCTGAGAGAAAGGATGAAATCTAGATGTCAGAGTAACAACATAATAACCCAAAATTACCTAAAATTTACTTTGTCATGATCTCGCCATGAGATCACAATTACCAAAAGAGGGTCAGTTGGAAAGGTTAGCAAATTCCAAAAAAATCCTATGGTCTTAGCGACGTCATACCAATGATGCTCATTCGATCGAAAGATATGACATCGTGAAATTATTTAAACAAAATAATTTGATTTGATCGTCGAAACTATGAGGATGTCATGTCAATGTCATATAAAAATCATGAATTCGGTGATGGAATAAGGTGTGAATTCTATTATATCTCATCTGGTGTTCATTGTGGCTATGAGGCTATAAAAGCCCTATGCTTTATAAATGCTTTTCAATTATAAATTTTAGTGCAACTGGTTTTGATAGAAAAGGAAAAATCATGATGTCAGAGTGACAACAAAATGACCAAAAATACCTAAAATTTACTTTGTCATGATCTCATCATGAGATCACAATTACCAAAGGAAGGTCATTTGAAAGGGGTCACAGATACCGAAAATCCAATGGCCTTATCGACGTCATACCAATTATACCACCCCAAGCTAGAAACAAGGTACAATTTTGACCTTATATGAGATCAAACTGTTTACTAATCTTGATCATTCGATGGAAAGATATGACATCGTGAAATTAATTAAGCATAATTGTTTTATTTGATCGTAGAAATTATGAGGATGTCATGTAAATGTCATAGAAAAGTCATGGAATTCGTTTTCAAGAAATGTGTGAATCCTATAATATCTCACCTGGTGTTCAAGGAGGTGATAAGACTATAAAAACCTTATACTTAAAAACTGTTTTCAATTAAGATTTTAGTACATCTGGTTCGGAGAGAAAATGATGATATCATGATGTCAGAGTGACAACAAAATAACCCAAAATTACTTAAAATTGACTTTGTCATGATCTCGTTATGAGTTCACAATTACTGAAAGAAGTTCGAATGGAAAGGGTCGTAAATCCCGAAAAAATCCTATGGTCTTATCGACGTCATACCAATGATGCTACTCCAAGCTAGAAACGAGGCACAATTTTGACCTCATATGAAATCAAACTGTTGACTAATCATGATCATTTGATGGAAAGATATGACATCGTATCGTGAAGTTATTTTATCAAAATCATTTTATTTGATCGTCGAAAATATGAGGATGTCATGTAAATGTCATAGAAAGGTCATGGAATTTGGTTATGGAATAATCTGTGAATCATGTGAACAAAAATACCCAAAATTACCTAAAATTGACTTTGTCATTGTCTCGTTATGAGATCAAAATTAGAGAAGGAAGGTCATTTAGAAGTGGTCGCAGATGCCGAACATTCAATGGTCTTAGCGACGTCATACAAATGATGCCACCCCAAGCTAGAAACGATGCACAATTTTGACCTCATATGAGATCAAACTGTATACTTATCTTGATTTCGATTGAATTATATAACATCTCATCTGGTGGTCATGGAAGTGATGAGATTACAAGAGCCCTATCCTCTACAGCTGTTATTCAGTTATTGTTTTTTTTCTCGTATTTTCGATATTAAAGGGTAATGTATGATTACAAACTGCTTTCAAACTTTCAAAATCACCAGTGTCAATACCAAATGTGTTTATTTAAAAAAGAATATCCAACCTATTTACTTAAATTCACTTTGTCACGAGCTCTTCATGAGTTCACAATTACCAAAATAAGGTCATTTGGAAAGGGTTGTAAATCCCGAAACATCCTATGGTCTTAGCGACCTCACACAAATGATGCCGCCAAAGCGAGAAACAAGGTACAAAACTGTTGAATAACATTGATTATTCGATGGAGAGATATAACATCGTGTTTGTATGAAGCAAAATTGTTTTATTTGATTGTCGCTAATATGAGGATGTCATGTAAATGTCATAGAAAAGTCATGGAATTTGGTTATGGAATAATGTGTGAATCCTATAATATCTCATCTGGTGTTTATGGTAGTGATGAGGCTGTAAAATCCCTGTGCTTTATAACTGTTTTCAAGTATGGATTTTCGTACAACCCTTTTTTGAGAGAAAATGATAAAATAATGATGTCAGAGTGACAACAAAATAACCCAAAATTACCTAAAATTAACTTTGTCATGATCTCGTCATGAGTTCACAATGACCAGAAGAAGGTTGTTTGGAAAGGGTAATGAATTCCGAAATATCCTATGGTCTTATCGACGTCATACCAATCCTAGCTCAAAACGAGACACAATTTTGACCTCATATGAAATCAAACTGTTTACTAATAATGATCATTTGATGGAAAGATATGACATCGTGAAATTAATTAAGCAAAAATTGTTTTTTTTTGATCGTCACAAATATGAGGATGCTATGTAAATGTCATAGAAAAGTCATGTAATATGGTTATGGAATAATGTTTGTATGCAATAATATCTCATTTGGTGTTAATGCTAGTGATGAGGCTATGAACGCCCTATGCTTTATAACTGTTTTCAATTATAGATTTTAGTACAACTGGTTTGGAGAGAAAAATATGAAATCATGATGTCAGAGTGACGGTAAAATAACCCAACATTACCTAATATTGACTGCGTCATGATCTCGTCATGAGATCACAAATACCAAAAGAAGGTCATTTGGAAGGGGTCGCAGATCCCGAAAATTCAATTGTGTTAGCGACGTCACACAAATTATGCCACCCAAGCTAGAAACGAGGCAAGATTTTGACTTCATATGAGATCAAACTGTTGACTATTTTTGATCTGGATTTGTTTTGTTTAAACTTGTGTTTGTGAAACTACTGATAAATGTTTTGCAATGTGAACACAATATTGAAAACACTAATTTCAAAATAGAAACCATACAAAGAATAACTGTTTTAGTTTAAATGGTTCACAGAGGTATCAACTAATTGATACAAAACATGCAACTTATTTGAATAGATCATATTGATTAAATTTTATGAGATAAATCAATCATTAACAGTTTTGTAGGAATTTGTTTTTGTTAAAACTACTTTAAAGGCATAATTGATAAATTGCTAAGGCGGCGGACAGCATGACTAATATATTGAATAAAATATTATTACGATAACTCATATCAAAGACTGTTTTTGCCTTTGTTAATACTACTACAAAGCATATAAAAAAATCACACATTGACAAATCATTCAGGCATTGGACGACGTGACAAATATATCAAATGATAAAGTCTAGTTACTGAGTCACTCGACATTATATTCACATTCCACGTAAGCTGGTTATTAGCACTCAATAATCGATGATTTACAGGGGTGACATGTGTACCTTTGACAAAGCGATCTTCGCTATTATTGTTGAAGATTGAACCATATTAAGAGAGTATGCTCCACACAGCAGTTAATTTGCCCTAAAATGTGGACACTTAGTTACCAAAACATAACGCACACAATAAGTGCTAATGTTTACTGATAAAGACAACGGTATGCTCAGAGCGCCATAAGAGGCAATGTATTAAACGTTAAATTAAACAAAATATTTAACAAAGTTGCCCACTATAAAAGTTTTTGAAAATTAGTCCTATGTTAAATTACATGTCAAACCAAAGTTCTAAAAAAGTCAGATACCGGTTCCATTTATAGTTTATGGAATATTTTAATATAAAAATGCATGAAATTTACATATTTTGTATGTGTTTTACAATGCAATAGTCGGTTTATTGTTTGGAGGATGTTGTGATAAGGAACACTTATAGTCTAGGGTGTTATGATGCTCATAATCAGATATTTATGAAATATTAACTAATCTAAATATTCATTTGCAATTAAAACGAAAATTAGCCAAACTAAAAAAGCAAAGGAATTACTTATTAGATATATAATTGACGATGTTTTTTTCTCTCATTTTTGGCTTGGTTTGTAGTTAAGAAAACTCTTTATATAAGAGGACAGCTTAAACACAAAAACTATAAAAAAATGTACTTGTGAATATTATTTTGTGGGTTGCAAGTGAAGAAAAAAACCATTTATAATACAAAAAGACACACATACATCCCATATAATGTCTATTGAATCTATCGGTTCAAAGGGGATCATCCTTTTTGAAATACCAACAGGGATCAGCCAAGAAGGTGCTTAAGCTTTACCAAAAGGTTAAATTAATCCGATTGTTCTGTACCATATGATAACTATTTCCTTCGCTTTGATAAGTAAATATATTGCTTGTTATCATATGCAGTATACGTTAATTTTTCAAAGACAAAATAAGATTTTTTTTTGTTATTTTGAAAACGAAATACATAAAACAAAAATAGAATAAATATAATTTCACATAAGGTCCAATGAAAACCGTTTTATATTTATAATTGAGATTTTTTTGTACAGAACCAGGGAAGTAATATGTAATAGACTAGAGCTCTCAATTTTAAAAGTTCATTAATTACTTTTTGCTTAATCAAGTGAAACTATTATGAGATATTAGCATTTTACCATTAAAAAGTATGCGACTTTATTTGACCAAGGGAATTTGAATTGCAATTCATTGAAATCGTATGATAGGAACCGGTGTATGGGTGGGTCAATATAAAAGAATAATAATTAAAACATAAATTTATATAATTTCTACAAAATTCTATAGTGGGCAACATTATTTTTTTAAGCATTTAAAAGGAAATTTGCTTGGAAAACACACTTACTTTCCTGTTTACTGCCATATCAATGTGAGCCGTATTGTTTGCTTACGGATTATTCATAATGCACTCCCATCTTGCAGTACAAACTGGATATTAATTATTTAAACTAAGTGTCCACTTATTAACTGCTGTGTCCAGATATTTGATGCGATTTTCTATTTCATGCTATTAAGTAACACTTCTGAGAAATAGAGCATTTTGTCGTTACAATAATTTTGATTTTTAGAGAAATCGTTGTTCAGTGTTATGAGAGAGGATTCTGTTCAAAGCATTTTTATTTTTGCTTTTAGATATAATAATGTAGATTTTATCGAAATTGCACATATATATCATGGTGATATATAAATTGTGTATGCTGAGTGACCTCAAGTTAAGGGTCGCTACAAATGGTTTAGCATGTTCAGTTTCTGAGAATTCATTCATGAAATATCTAAAAGAATAAAAAATAAAAGTAAAAAAAAAAATAAATGGGATCATACTTGCAAATAAAATACTTGCGAATAAAATGTGGCATGCTAGGTTCACAATTATAAATTCAAAATATGCAATGTCTGCATTCTCAAAACATTGACTTCGTTTTAGTAAGGCGTTGCCTTCAATGTTCAACGAAGCCCACCAAATCTCTTTTAGGTCAAAATTTGAAAAAAAAACATGTTTAAGAAAGATTTCTTGACGCAATGATTAGGTAAATAAAAACATTTATGGACATTTGAGCCATAACAAAAATATATGGACAACGATTATTAGTTCCTAATGGAACGTTTGGAAATTAGCCAAATATTGAGACTGTAGTACGTGACTGAAGTAAGATTGGCAAGATAATAGTTTAATAACAAATTGATATTTGTGTTTGATCAAACCGAAGCAGATTATGCAACGTTTACAAAACATTTGTGCAGTTCACAAACCATATGACCTGGCATTTTATATTAAAAAAATGTTGGGTCAAATTCCCCAAGGAGGTTTTTATTTAGTTCCTTAAATGATATTTTCGAGATATACTAAATGAAATTTGATATATTGTAGCACTTACCCTAGCAATACGAAAATGTCTATCTTGCACATTTAAAATTTTATTTTAATAACAGTTTTAATCGTGGTTTATAGACAGTTCAAACATGGTATTTATTTTCAAAACATTTACCCACTCTTTTCCAAGTATTATATTTAAGCAAACGTTGAGTTTCGGTTTTTTTTTCGAATATTATTTCATGTTTTCAAAAATATAACAAATTGAAAACAAAACTCAAACAACAACCAACGGTTTATGTTTACAGGTCAATATGTGTAATTTGTAAATCTTAAATATGTTCAAAAATAAATTTGAAGCGATGTCTTCAAATAGTAATGAATTCGTAACAGAGAAAAAAACGTTTGTACACAATGTAAGTACATATAAATCCAATTTGTTAGAGCGGCAAGATAAAGAATTACAATATGCGACTTTTTAAATATTATAAAAAATGTAAAAAAAGATGTGCATGACCTTGTAAAAGAATAAGCCAATTTTTAAAATCGAACCAATGTTACGGTAATTTCAGTAAAATGTTTATAACAAACAACAATTATATTCAATCAGTAATGTATATTCATGTATTTTTGACTGAGGTTTTTAAAATTGATATAGTTATGCATTTCGTTAACTGACTTAACAAAATGGTATGATTTTCTATATGTTATGCATGATTACTTCCCCATCGCACGAGCATTAAGTATTCTGATCAATTATAAAGTTTATTATCAAGTTTATTTATTACTTCCCATTTTGATATCAAATACATTTGTTTCTCTTTTGATCCCCGATGTAAAGTTATTTGGCAGTCGAAGACATAAATTTAAGGCGGCTTGGGGGGTAGATTTCAAAGATACATCGTGGGTTGTTTTAGATAATTTTGTAACTTTATTTTTTTCTATTTGTATAATATTTGTATCTACGAAGTTTAATTGATTGATGCCAATCAAAACATGAAAAAAGACCCAACATATAGCAAAATAAGTGTGCCTATTTTTATAAATGAGGCTCTAATATTCGAGTGATCAAATACATTATCTGCACCACAGTAGTACTTAGTTCTGGTAAATGAAAGTGGTTTTAAATTAAACATGTATTGCATCATTGCGCTAAAATAATAATGATACATGCTCCATGCCCAACCTATTCTAAACAAAATGGTCATAATTATATATCATCCATGAGTTTTTAAACGGAATAAATTTATGAGCGGAAAAAAAAAACAATTAAAAAAGTGCGAGGAGCGAACGTCATACACGAGACCGTAAGTTGAAAATGCACACCTACATAGCAACCGCCGGGAACGATAAGTTACAGCGCGGTAAGACGACCTAACCCCGCCCATGGAGGGTATATACAAACACAGCTTAGTTGGGCCGACTGAGCGGTGTATCAGCTGCTTTAAAAAGAAATAGCAAAAAGGAAATGTCCCCAGAGCGACCGGAAATGGTAAGAATGAGTCTAAAAAGAACGGATATTACAATGATCCGAAACACACAAACCAATGAACGTGAAATGAATAACGATATGGTAGACAGGTGTATACAAGTGTTTCAAAAGAGAAATCAATTTAAATCCACCAATCTAAACCTAAATGTCTAGAAAAGCAGTAGCAACACAAAGCCTGCAGTAATGAGGCTGATGAGAGAGAGAGAGAGGGGTGAGGTCCAGGGCTCAGATGCAAACCACAACACCTCCAATCACCGCTTCCGAATGCCCAAAGCAATAAGTGGATAATTGCTATCAAAAGGCCTACGACGACCGAGAGATAAACAATCCCATTGATAAAACAGGGACATAACCTGTAAAAAAAATCCGAAGGTTGTTCAAAAGGCACGAGCTAAGTCTGCACCAGGACCAATCGGGGTCTGATCCCACACCTGTTCTACAAGAAGTGTCCTAGTCCACAAAATACTGCGAAGCAAATAGGGCTCAGATGCAAACCACAACACCTCCAATCACCGCTTCCGAATGCCCAAAGCAATAAGTGGATAATTGCTATCAAAAGGCCTACGACGACCGAGAGATAAACAATCCCATTGATAAAACAGGGACATAACCTGTAAAAAAAATCCGAAGGTTGTTCAAAAGGCACGAGCTAAGTCTGCACCAGGACCAATCGGGGTCTGATCCCACACCTGTTCTACAAGAAGTGTCCTAGTCCTCAAAATACTGCGAAGCAAATAGCCAGTCATATGACAAAGAATGACAGATAATGTTGCCAATCCAGAAGACGCCAGGTGGATACTAAAGAAATTCTACGAGCTGAAAATTTTGGCAAGAATGTCGCTCAATCCCCAAAAATGCAATGGCATAGTTTTCAAACATAACAGGTGCAAAAAACACATTAAAATCCATAAAATGACAAGGAAAGTTGTAAGACAGCAGACCATCTGGAAAAAAATAAATGAAGCAGCACCTCCAGGAAAATACAGAGCGTGTTGCTTCCAATACTGATTGATCCCTCGACTGACATATTATACCCTCATGTACACAATCGCAATGAGCAGAGTTTGCAAAATAGAGCGAATGGCAAACAGGCATCTACAAAGATATGTGATAGGAAGAAATGTGATAGGAAGAAATTCCTCTTTTTAGGAAAAGACCAGCGGAAAGCAAAACAATTTTTCTAAGCATGCAAGAAGTTCGGACGCAGTAGGATGTCCGAAATAGAGGAAATTTTTGTTACAGCTAGTTAAGTTATATGATGGACGAATCATTACAACTAGTATACATGTTAGAACGTTTATATGACCTACTTCCACCCCAGTGAACATAAATAAGTGATATAAACCTGAAAGTGACGAATGCGCATGGTGCAAAAGAATATACGCACTATTGTACCTTGGATACCGTATTAAACGCGACAACAAACGAAAACTATCCCTTAAATAATCAAAATTCATCCTATATAAACTTAAATATGTTTTACCAAAATGCTACAGGTCAAATTACAACTTCAACAATATCTGTAATTTATTCAGTTATTTGTCACTTTTATGTAAGATGATAATATAAGATACTTCGAGAGGGAGGCTGTGTATAATTGGAAAAGCAAGAATGATAGCAAATAGAATGACAAACAGGGCAAAACTCTAGTTAAAGGACCATCCAGGTTATTTGAAAGCAAATGAAACAAGATAGAATTCTATCTTACGAATTTCAAAACACAAATAATAAACCAATATAGGCATATCTAGGCGGCCGTTTCCCAAAAAATATCTTAATTAGGCCAATAAACATAGAATGTTTTGCGAGCACCCCATATAAGGCGTTAATTATGCTGTCTGGCCATGTATGCAGAACTATTGAACGACGTCGTGTTTATGCATAAGAGATATAGGCTGCATAACACGCATTTTGTTTGTTTGCTGTTGATAAAAAAAATACAAGAATTTTTAAAAAGGCATTGACAGGTGTGGCAAAAATCGCCAAAAAATACAGCGTTTTTAGATTTTTAAAAAGACCAAAGAACGAAAAAGTTATTTGAGATAACTGTGGTTTGTTAAGAATTGTATATGGTTTAGAGCACGTGCTATTGTAATGTATAACCTGCTAACACTGGGACGGTATCGATGGAGACGCGATAAGATGCTAGAGGAGCGTCACCCTAAAGTAAAAACACAAACACGACTGAAGCGCGACAAATATAAGACACAACCGGGATTTTGAGAATCACAAGTGACTAGCGGATGAAGGTTGACTTGAAAAGCGACTGCAGTATCCGGCGGAAATCTTCCACATAATGATGTAACCGGATATAGTGACATGGTCGTAGCAGGCCATCATGATTGAATTGACAGTGCCCTGGGAAGAACTCATTTAATCTGCCTGCGAGAGTAAGAAAACCAAAATACGACGAACTGAGAGCGAGTTGTGAGAGAAAAAGAATGGAAGCATAGTATAACTTGTAGATATTGTATGCAGAGGTTTCATGTCAAGATCAGCATGACTATGAATATAATCTTCGAAATTAAGGGAAACATCGAAAGAAGCTGAGTAAGACAATGAAGAGACCAGTTAAAGAGCATCTAAAGAAACTACGTGAGTTGAACTCGAGAATCAAACCACCTTACGAAAATGGATGCGGAAAGGCTCTGAAAAAGGCCAAGGAACATTATTCAATCATCAAACTTAACTTTTGATTTTGATCCACATACCTGAGTTTTGAAATTTTGTTTGTGAGAAAATGGATAACATTATATTTAAATGTATCTATAAGGGTTATACGTTTATTTAAGAAAATAACTAATGAACATTTTCATATGAGTGTGTATTGGCTTATTTCAGAAGAGGAATGTGAAAAGGGCTAATGTTTTCTCAAGTATTTTTACGGGTGAGTGGAGCATACAATTTCATAAACACTCGCTATGCGATTCTAGGTGCACAATGCATACCAAACCTATGACATAAATATTCCCCAAATGATTTTATTTCGGCTTAATGGCTATTGGGAAATTTAGCATTTCTTGAAAATATGGTTTATGACTTCCTCAATACACTACGTGACTGAAGGTCAGCCCTTCCAGTGCAAGAAAATATCGGATTGTATTTACCAAGAACATAACAAGGATACCATATGAAAGGTGTTGATTAACATAAAAATGAAATGCTAAATACATAAGGAAGGAATCGATTGCTTAAAAGTGTTCTTGTTCAGAAGGACGCGTAATACCATATCAACTGTTCAACAAATGAGTTTTCTTTATTTAAACCCTTAAATTGACTTAATCTTAGCCTAATAATGAAACTGGTTCAAGTTCAAATAACACTTAAATGTTGGCATGAGTCATGATTCGTATAATTAGTGCACAATATAATTTTGTAAATGAAAACATTAGAACATTACTTTAACTATACACAATTGAAAAATAATCCCACTTGTTTTCTTTGGATTTGACAAATATAAATAAAGAGACGTAATAGTAAATTGCCCGCAATAGCACAAGGAGACTACATTTTGCTTATCATTTTGATAGAATTTTGATTATGTAGTTGGATGTCGAGTAAAATATCTTGAATAATCCACACACCCTGTCACTCAATAAATTTATTTAAGAGAATTATGTTTCGATAATTTTCGACCATTGCTGATGCTTAAAGTTAAACATTGATCGGTAATATTTGTCAATAATCAAACAGTTTGCTGTTGCCTTCCCTTATATTTCCATACTACTTATACTTATACTTACATAAGTATATAAACTTTACACTTTGATTAGAACGATAAACATGCCTATAATTTTTTGTCTTAACTTGACATATAAACTTTTGTTTGCGAGGAATAGATATTGAAAGACATTTATGTTTTATTCATCTATCGACATATCGGTTAAAAGCAAAAGACATCAGAATGCAAAATCAAACAACTAGAGCTAGACCATAAACATAACAACCCCCATGAAAATTGGGAAAACCAATGAGCGCCGTTGAATACAAACGACAGTGACACACCCACAGTGACAAATAAGAGGTCCTGGAATGTTGGGAAGAACACTTTAGCGCTCACCTCAATACCGCGTTCCTCCACCAGCCCACCGCAATAGACGGTATTCCCGCCCCCGGAAGGCCCCAGACATTGATCCTATCACAGCAGAGGTCCTCAAAGCGGAATGAGAAGCCAAGTATAGAAATGCCTCATACAATATTCATTGCCATCTGGGTGCATGAAAAGACTCAGAAAGACGGGGCACATATGCCAGTCACCCCAATACATAAGAAGGGCAATTAACTCAATACAGGCAATCACAGAGCCATCTCGCTCCTTTCTCTCCCAGAAAAGGTATTTAGCAGAATCCTGTTCAATCGGATGAAGCTGAGGACGAAGGAGGCAATTGGTGCGAGCAAATTTGGCTTCAGACCGGGACAAGGCACGGTAGACGCAATATTCATAGTTAGATAGGTCATAGAGAAAGCCGAAAAACATCACGTCCCACTTCACTTTTACTTCGCTGACTTCAAGGCTGTCTTAGGTATAGATAAAGGCCCTGTGGAAAATGATGATCGCAATCGGCATAGATCCCAAAATCGTCCGTATTACAGAGTCCCTATACAATGAGACAGAGTGCGCCGTAGTCATCGATGGGCTACCTGAGTGGTTCGCAGTGAAGATCGGCCTTATATAAGGATGCCTGCTATCACCCACTCTATTCAATATTTTCCTAGAATTTGTCATATAAGAAATGAAAAGCCTGGATATTACGCTGAATCTCCATGACAGTTTATTAATAGCCATCAGATACGCAGACGATACCACGCTCCTATCAGTTATTTTCGAGCAACTCCATTTGTCAACCTCACACCTCGAAAACGAATACCAAAAATGGGATATGAAAGTAATCGGCGTTAAATGTAAAATTATCCCCCCCCCGAGTGATCAGCGAATAGTCATCGACGGAGAAGAAGTAGAGCACGTAGAAGAATTTGTATTCTTGGGAAGCGTAGTGCCAATATAGTACGTATAGGACTCGCGTCGACGGCATTTGGCAGACTGAGAGAGGCCATTTGGTAAAAGAAGTCAATAAACAATGCCCTCTAAGATAATCCTATACAATGCCCTCAGAGTGCCCATAGCCACATACACATCCGAAACATGGACCCTAAGATCGAACGAAACGCGCAGACTCGAGGTGTTTGAAATGCGCTGCCTAACAGTCATACTAGAGGTGATGCGCAAACCTCTTCAGATGAAAGACACAATCACTGAAGTGGTAAAGTAAAAACGGCTGAAATGGTTTGGCTACGACACAAGACGCCCTCCTGAAAGCCTGCAGGCCTGAAAGAATCGCTTCAAATTTTTAAGTGAGATAGGCATTATATTTGCCGGAGTATATATTAAAGAATATCATTTCGCGCATCGATATTTTAATGACATTTATACAACATATATGATATGATGTAACTTAAATGTCATCTAAAATATCCTAACACAGTATTGTATCCCAACATTTACTTAAGAATTGATATAATGGAATATTTTCAAGGGTGTCATTGAAAACAAATTAAAAGAAAACAAAGCCGGCTTCAGACCAGGAACATCATGTACCGATCACATATTAGCACTTCGACAGATCATCGAAAAGTGCCTAGAATTCCAGACTCCTATAAAAATTAACTTCATCGACGTTAATGCAGCATTCGATAGTGTCCATCGTGAGTCCCTGTGGAATATCTCAATAATGTGCGGAATACATGTGAAGATAGTGAGTATCATAAAAAAACACGTATGAAAAGTCCGAGTGTTGTGTACAGATTGATGGTGAAAAAACGGAATGGTTCGAAATAACAGCCGGTGTAAGCCAAGGATGCATATGGTCACCACTCTTGTTCCTCATATTGAAAGATTATATCCTCAAACATAGCTTAGACGACAACAAACTCGGCATGGTTCTAGAGAAAAAATTAGGTCGCCATATCCGGAGTAGAAACTATCCGACTTAACGTTTACAGACACTATAGCCCTGCACGACAACACGGAGGAAAAGCTCCAGAAGGCAACTGACAAAGTCGCGGCAAGAGGTGCAAAGGCCGGGCTCCTCTTCAAATGTAAAAAAGACTAAAGCTGTGCATGTAAAGAACAAACCCGACCAATATAGACCAACACACCTTAGAATATTTCAAGCAGTAGTTTTTTTAACTTGTTATACTGCAGTGAAACGTGGATTCTCACTATTAGAAATAGACTTGCAGTCTTCCTCAACCGGTGCCTAAGACGACTCTTATGTATAACACGGGAAAACAAAGTGAGCACAGAAAAATTGGTAAAGTGAGCATGTTCACCAAATCACAAGACGTTACTGAGGCGAAAAAGACTTTCCTGGTTCGGACATGTTGTCCGCATGGCGCCAGAAAGGGGGCAAATAAGAACGTACGTCTGGCAACCAAGTGGCCAAAGAAGCAGGGGAGGTCAAAGGCAGAGATGGAACGACACCTTGCTGAGGGACCTAAAACGGATGTTCCAGACAACCGATGAGACGATGCGTGCCGCATCAAACCACAAGAACTGGAGGATCATTGTGACGGCGCTACGTGGACGATCCACGACAGTAAGCAGTAAGCAGTAAGTATAATGGAATCTTACAGATCAAAATAATGTATTTATTGCACCTTGTTACATATAAAACGAAAATTATATTTAGGAATTGTATTCTTAAGGCTATTATTTATCTAAGAAATACTTAAGCTATTCCTTTAAGATTAAAAATTATTATTTCTACATTTTAATTTATGTCAATGAAAGCATACAAATCATTACCATGAGTACTTGCAGTTGTCTGATATGTTTTAAACAGACTCAAATTGTATTTCTACTCAATTATTACCAAAACAAAATGGCTTTGCTATGCAAAGGGTTCCGCTTGCTTGCCATCTCGAAATTTCATATTTGGGCTCTATAAATGTTCTGTATTAGGTTCAATTCAACACATTTGGGTTTGAAATCTTGTTTACTATTGTTGTACAAAATAATAATTAATGTTTTCTTCATAAGAATATAATTTTGCAACAAACTGATAATAATTGCAATCATTACTTAATCGTTATAACGTTACTATCGATGTTAATGTATTTGAGCAAATTATATAAGATTTGTTTATCTAAAGCCGATGTTAACCTTATGTTAATAAATTATTTAGTGTACACACAGCGGATCGATAGTTTTGAAACGTTAACATTAATGTACTTTATAATATTCAACTATATTTGGCTATTGTCGAGTTATTTTTTGGTCAAACTTAGTATGAGTATACTGAGTATGAGTATAAGTATAAGAAATAAACTTCCGGGACAGGTCTATGAGTTGATCTATTTTTTAACAGTGCATTTATGCATTTTTTTTTAATGGATTCCGATCCAGATATAATTTGGAGCTACGTTTATCATCACTAAAAGACAAAGGGTCCAGGAGAAAAGTTAACGTCGAAAAGAAACAAATGTTGTTTGTTCAATATTAGTGATAAATTGCTTCAGCACACACCATTCAAATTGTGATGGCATAAAATGATGTCATATATATATATATATAATAAATTAATTATCAAAATGATAAATTTTAATGAATCTACGGTACAATTGCTAAAAAGTTTACACATGATCGCCCAACATAGTGTTTTTTATGATAACAATTCTGTTGCAAAATTGTCCTCAAATTAATCGACTTAACTGTCGATTATACGGCATTGGAAGCATAGTATTGAGTCATAGTTTTCTATTCCAAATAACTTCCCTTATAGGAAAATACGCTTAAAGGTTCAACTGCACTCTTTTGGGCGAACATGTTGATACCATGCTTATTTGCTTAATATCATTGTACTGATCAGGTCTGCTGACAATTCCTTGTAAGGCTCCTCTGTTATTAACACACGATTGACTTTCTTTAATGTGATTCTAGGTGCATAGTTCATACCAAACTTATTACATGATTATATCCACTAATGCTCCAAAAATGACTTGATTTCGGCTAAAGGGAAGCGATTGGGATTGGGAAATAAAGCATTTCTTGAAAATATGCTTAATAACTTCCTCCACCCGCTATGTAACCAAAGTTCAGACAATCGGGTACAAGAAAATAGCGGATTGGATGAACAAAAATATAAAATGGATAGAAATGGAATGGAGCATTTATTGATAAACAGAAATGGAATATGAGCATTTATTGATAAACATAAAAATGAAAGTTTAAATTTTATTAAGGAGAATTAGTTGCCTTATTATTCTCCATGCACTTACATATCACGTAATCAAAAAGAACATAACAATGCATAATATCAAATGTCATTTGATTATTTTTTCAATATATACATTTAATTCTTCACCTTATGATGAAACTGATTTGTATTCAATCAAAACTCAAACTCATATTACGACATCATGCATCCTTTGTATGACTTTTAATGAATCCATTTGATGATTTCTATTTTCTATACGTGATTACTTTTCTAAGCATGATTACATATCTTACAGTACTTAGTTAAATATCTACAATTTTGATTAAGAGCTACGCCCCAAGACCTTGCTTCAAGTCCTTGCGTACAAATGAACCAAAACGCGGTCATAGTATCAAGAGGGGAGAGTCAATGCCTTTGTTAGAATTTATTAGGTATTTGAATATCAACGAACCATATATCAATATATCTTGCACAAAATATTTCTAAAATTTTGTCACTGATCAAAAGAGGTTTTTCTTAATTTTTTGCAATCGACAGATATAAATATAACATTATGTCAAAATATTAGATATCAATCGATGCCTTTAGTGATCAAGGTATCCTGATTTGCATGAATCATTTCAATTTTGAAATTGAAAAATATAAACGCATTGATTTGAAATACACATCTTATTATTAAAAGTATCTTCACATTTTTCAGAAAACGAGAAACAAGAACAATATATAATGTTCCGCCATTAATCAAAATATATTAATGGCTATGTCGACATTTAAGTTTTCCATAAGTATGCCGAATCAGGCAACAGTCCTTTTATGATATTATGATTATATATTGATATCTATTCCCATATAAATTGGTGTCACATTCTTATGTGTTTTGATTATAGGAAATCTAAACTTTCCTCGCTGAATATGATTTGAATACTGCCAACTAATTATGTTATCACCTTATAAATGATTATTAATCCAATAATGTGTTTGATAAACATGACATAACTAACCTTCAAAATGAATGAGCAGTTGCTTCGGGTGCAGGACGGGTTAATTTGCAGATTTTTCTGAGTTCTTCTCTTGATTTACCTTAATCCTAAAATAAAAAAGAAAGAGTGAAATATATTCATCATATTATATTCATCACACCAGTTGATAAATTGTTAACTAGATGGACTATATAGATATATAAGGTATTACATGCATGAATGAGTATTCACCTTTAATAACATCAATAAACAGAAGTATATTTACCTCAATTTACTTTTTAAAAAGAGGTTTATCCTCAAAATGATAAAAAAAGGCGCGGTTACAATAATCAAATCATAGTATTGCCTCAGCTAAACAGTATAATTATAATTGCAATTGATTTATTTAATGTAATAAAACGAAAAAAAGATAAGATACCGAGCATTTAGATTCTAGTAAAGTAGGAATGGCAGTTCATCTACAATAATCTGAAGGTCAGTTCAGTGTTATTTTCAACTTTTTTATGTTCTTCTAATATTAAGGTTTTATTTAACATAAATTAATTAAAAACAATTGTATTTAAAAAGAATCGTCACCTGGTTTTCTTGCATTTGTCCTCTATGGTTAAGAACTACTCAGTTTGTATTTTTGCTTCCTTATCTCTTCCACAAAATGTCTTTGCTTTGCCAAGGTTTCTCTTTTTATAGCGACACTGTCTTGAATTTCAGAAGCTTATCATGAGTTTAGTCTTATATTTTTATAATATCAGTTCTGTTCTGCAGCAGTATCCTTTTGAAAATCAAACAAAGTATGGTTTCAACACCATGTTTCATGCATATCATGCATGTGTTATCTAACACAATACACTTTGCAACAAAATGATAATAAGTTTTATTACTCAATCTTATCAATAGTAAAAGGTTTGAATATCAAAAATATATAAATTATACATTATTTTAGTTATAGCGTTCATCAACGGCATCCAATTTATATTGCGTCAATAAAAAAGGATTTAGTGTGTCCACAGCCAAATCCATATGTTTTCGAAACATCATGAAAGGAATTAACACATACCTTGGCTATATTTAGATACTGTTGATTCCATTTGATTTACTTTTTGGCACAAGCTCAACTTAAATGTGTACGAGTGATCAAAAATTGTGCATGTACATTGTTTAAAAATAACATTTATTATAAATAACTTCTCAATCAGCCTGATTGACATGAAGTGGAGTCATATTCGATATATGAACAATTGTTGAAGTTCATAAATCTATGAAAGGCAATAAGGATTCTTATGATTAAAATATTTTAATATTTTTCGCCACACAAACATGATATCCAATCAAAATTCTTCGGACGCTTTACATACGATTTACTAGATGTATAAACGTTTACGGACGGATAGTCCAAAACGTAACAGCAATGGGCGATTTTGTATTTCCATGAAACGAAGATTATCAGGGGCGCACATTTCCACAAAGCTAAGGCTTCGTGAAAAGTGTAGGATAACTATCACCTTTGAGACATGATAAATGTCGAGAGATGGAACGATTTTTGCATTGTCCGCGAAAATTGCTTATCATAGGATGTATCCCATGGCTTTGCTGTTCTCGACATGCCTTTGATTCAAATAAATAATTTCAGCATTGTGTGTTGAAAAAACCACTGCACATAGTGTGCAAGCAGTTAGTTATATGTTTTATTTCGATCAAAGGAACAAGAAGGGCCATGACATATTAGGTTTTCAACAATCCAAAAATAATAATAACAATAAAAATCATTTGTTTATAATACTTAGCGAATCGACGCAGAGAAATGCATCTAGATTATGTTTGATATTTATAAATATATATTGAAAACTAAAGAACATTATGAGCCTAAGCAATAATCAATAATTGCTTAAACTTGGACTATTAACCGCAACACATGTCTACGTATTTCTTCAGCTGGATATCGATTGCCTATTGGTGCGAGAACAGCGACTTAAGCTCTCGGCCTTAGTATAATGTTCCTACACTGGTCTTTCTTTTAAGGCCTTAAGGCGGTGCTTCACTGCATAGTCAGGCATACACGTAGTACACAGAACAATACATACATTAGTTAATGATATAAAGAATGTGTCTGTATTATGTGTCTATAAAAATATACGATGTTTAAGAAGCGGGCTAATTTATGTAATTTGATTTTAGAGATACTTAATGATTTAGCTAAAAAAATGTCCCCGATTTTTATGTACATTATAATTGAATTGCATATTGCAAGCTTGCATATGTGTATTGTGCATTTAACGTATGGATTTCAATAACAATGGCATTTTCTTTCAGACTCCAGGTCCTCAAATAAACACCTCGTGAACACTTGAGTATGAATATATTTAAGTGTCAGGAGGCTTCAAATTGTATTCATGTCTTAAGGAATAAAAGGCATTTGAATATTAGAAAGATAGAAGAAACCAGGTTAAAAATTAGAAACATTTCGTAGGAATGTGATGTTTCCCTTTAATTTCACACATCAGTGGTTGAGTTTATCACTTTAGAAATGTTATCATCATGCGCGGACCCCGAAAGGTGCCAAAAGAATAACATAGGAATAAAACACCGTATTTTACATCATGGATCACGCTTGTCCGATATTGATTAAGCGGCTTGCTGAATGCATATTGTCAGTATAAGTACTTGCAAAAACATTTCAAAGTGTCTCTGGGGTCATTCGATTTTGGCCTTATATAAACATGCCAATACATTTGTGTTTATAAATGAGATTAAGTATTCTCTTTCTAATATTTGTCATTGACTTGTCATTAACTGTTTCCTTCTATACATTTGTACATGCAAAACAGGATTATATTGTTCAGCCAGCTCGTTAGGTTTTTCCCGTTATGCGATAAAATCCCTAATAAACCCAGCTTTTGTGAGAAAATTCTAATTGTCTAATTGGTTTGTGTCCCCTGCCGTTTTTCAGTTAGTTAGTTGCATATTAAACTTTTTAAAAGTTAAAATATCCCCCTACAGTTTTTTTAAAAGAGCTGTCACATTTTTTTACCAAAGCTGTTTTATGGTACCCTTATTACAGCTTGTGTTTAGATGGCGATTGAAACAGCTATGTCGCAACGGTGGATCTTCTTATTTGATCATCTATAAATAAAAAGGTTTTGTACTCTAAATTCTGTCTTCTACCATTAACAATCTTTCTAAAGAAATCGTTATTCCAAAACTTATATGTAATGCCATCAGTTCAATCTTGAATTCCACTCAAAATCCACTCAAACATCCACATGCACGTTGTCTTTGATGGATAACCTTATTTGATTATTTAGTAAACTCAGCTCATATATATCATGTCGAACATTTTTTACCCTAACCAGTCATGTAATTGAAATTTGAGTGTCTAATCTAATATATTTCTTTTTTTAATGGTATTCATTCAACGGTTGCAAAACAAATAAAAATGTTTTTATTTTAAAATAAATCAAGCTAATATGATAGTGTTGTTTTTGCATGTAATGCCCTTCTGCATGCAATCAATACTCTCGTTCAATTTATGGGTTCGAATCGTCTACAAATATTTAACTCCATTTAGTGTGTTTTATGGATATGCAACTTTGTTTTTTTTCTGTGCATTCATATCATAGATTTCATGTCAATTTCGGGGGTTCTTAACCATCTTACAAATTAAATGAAATTTTATTAAACGTACATTGAATATTGAATTAAAAGTTGGTTCTTCGAAACATCTATTTAATTATAGCGTTGCCATATCTTTAACATAGCAGCAAATTCAAATATCTATAAAGGCGATTCAAGTATGTCCATATAAAGGATCCAGAGTACAACAGCTTGTATGTTGTTACAAAACACTTAATTCTATATCATAAACATATAAATGTCGCCATGTAAAATTTCAATACTATATCAATCCGTATGCCGTCCTAGCTGTGCCCCCATATAGAATTTGTTTAATAGTTATTTGGGTTCATTATTAACGATGTGTATATGTGACCGTCTTTGTAAACAAGGACGGGCACATTAAGATTGTATTCTAAATTGTATTCTAAATTATATTCTAAATTGTATTCTAAAGTGTTTAATTGTTTGGTTTGTGATATGAAATTTAAGTTTACCTTATCGCCGATATCAACAGCAAACACTCATTTGACTCATTTGTGAACATTCACATTTTTTTTCATATATGAAGAGCGTATTCCGTTAGGCTTTTAATCATTATATCCAACTTATGAGTACATACAATGAAATATGGAATAGCAGTGATGAACTATTCATTGATGTCAAGAACATCAAATTGTGTTGATTTTTATCTTTAGTGAAACAAGTATGTTATTGAATTACGTGCGTCTAATATTTTTTTCCGGAATGAGTAACATTCAAAATGGTTGCAAAATTGTAAAATATTCAAACACATATAAAACGTATGACAAAACACATGCTTAATTGCAAGGACAAGGAAGACAGAAATCTTCCTGAATAAGTTTGTGGTGTCCCGTTGCATGGGCTCATACGGATTTTTTATGTGAGCTTCCTCATACCTTGGCGTGTGGTGGCAAAGTTATTTTTTTGTCTTGTATATATAAGGAGCCTTGAATATTTATATTTTGATAACGTTTATAGCTCATACACAATTGAAACGGAAAAGCCTGATAATATTGTATTTTACAAGGACGGCTAAAGGTCATCTTAGATTTAAAAATCCGATTTTACACTAATAACTTTGAAAGTAACAACTCCGTTGAAACCAAATTTCAAGAGTCTAGAACTCTGATGCAAATGTCTAACATTCAAATATATTTGAAAAATATAAATATAAATAGGGTTGGTTGTAGAGCTGTATTAGTCAAAGCACGTGTCTTTTAACCGTCAATCAAGGCACGCCTCAAAACATACGTTAGCATAAACAAAACAATCGAGTTTTAAAGTTTCTTGTAGATTTTTAAGATATTGTAATGCCCTGTACCAACTTGTACTCTAAGATTTTAATTTCTTGATTGCAATAGGGACTAACTGTTTCATCAAATATTAGGTCATAATCAAGTCACTTTTGACGTATAAAACATCTAATACCAAGATACATGCATAGGTGAAATGGTATTCTTACGCCCAAATATGATGATATACAGTTCCTTATTTTCTGTCCAAATAATGAAAACAGACTCTCCCTATATTGGATGCGTCTAACCTAAAGCAACCCCTCTTTTGGCGATCAACTGCTAAATAAGTATTAATTTATCATAATTTTTGAACATATATAACACAGAAAAGAAAAATGATATGATAAATGTAAGAATGGATGTATAAAAAAACTTACCGTAAATAGAAAAATGCAAACGTCTAACTTTCAAATATATTTGTCACCTCTAATAAGGTAATTCAATCAAGAAATAATTCATTGACCTGACATTTAGCGTTGAGATGTTTTTCAAATTTGTTTTGGAAAGTGGCTGTACTTTATCATATTTGCTACCTCAATGTTTTTTCAAATATCCTTTTTGGAGGCATTTCATTTTTGGAAAGATTTTTAATAATAGCAAGTACTTGCTTACCTTCCAGTGTGATCGTCTTATGTCACTTTATTATTCTCAAATATAACCCCGCTGCCTAAGCTTATCGGTTAATTTTGGACTGATATTTGTAAAATATAGGTCTTGTGTATTTTCGCGGTTATATATGCACTTAACGACTTGCTAATAGTCAAGATAACAAATGAGAAAATGCGCTTTTATTTACATATATTTGTAAAACTGAATAACGAAACGCAATTTTAAGAAGAAAAAAACTTGATAGTGACTATAGACAATAACTTAGGAAAATTAAATTCGTCTTTGAATAAAATTTAGTTGGCTGTTGCATGGGCCTTGAATGGAACTTAAACATTAAGAACTATTATTCTTACATCGTACTTTGGTGTGTTGTCGGTTATGTTCTGCAGCTGTATATATAATTTGTATATTTCACATTCATCGGCGTCATCATTTTGCACCTTTACCATTATCGTATTCATTTTATAATGTTTCGCCCTGGAATTCAGGATCTTATTACCGTCTATTTATTCGACTTTGTGACCGGGGATGTGTTGATGTAAGTGCACATATATCAATTTTGTATTTTTTGACTCTGCTATTTATGTTCCCCCTCGCTAAGAGGTGTCCTAACATAGGCTAAGCTTTCCCGAAAAATATCCCGAATATTGACAGTTTATCTACTAGGGCTTTCACTGCCAGTCATCTTGGCAGACGGTGCTATATATTTAGTCTTGTGGCGGTTTCCGTAGCTTGATGAAGGTTTTACACTTGTAGGGTGCTGGCCCTAGGACCCCGACGAATTATTGTAGGAGATTAAAACGCGAAAATTGGAAATGATAACAACAACTAGCAAACAAAGTTCGGACCAAATAAAGAGGATCGCGTACATAGTCGCAGATATTGGCACCGCCCACGATTTATTGATATGTCGAAAGTCCATCATGTAAAGTGAACGGAACCCATTCCCATCATTGTGCATATTTACGATTGGAGTGGATTCTTAAAATTCGGAATGTAGTTGCAGCTAGAAGATCTACATTTAGTCCAGATAATATGAATAATATGAAGGCATTTCATTTTTACACAATTGTAACAATGCAGTGTCTTTCGATTAGGATACATCAGTAGTTGATGAGGAAAATTATCCAAACAGAGAAAGTTTGCACAAATACCGAACAATTATAAGAGAAAGTACTAGTTAAAAAGGTCAAACAAAGTGAAAAAGACAAGGACATATGGTACAGAAAAAAAAAGTAACATAACTTGAAGAGGCGACGTAGACAGGGAAGAGACGTATTCCAGACAATAAAGGTATGACCGCAAACTACAACCAAGCTAGTCAAATATAAGAGAGGCTATATTATCGGATATGAGGAAGGACGAATGCAACGCTTGGTGGAAAACTTCAGGGAGCTGTTGAATTCAGACCCACCAACAGCACCAGTTGACAACAAACAACCAGAATGAGACCAGCTAGATATAAACTTGTCAGATCCAAAAGAATAAAAATAAGGAAAAGTAAAGAACAGCTTAATAATCACAACGCAGCATTATGTGATGAAAACACTGGTGAAATGCTTATATCGGGCGGAGAGAAGTAAAAAGAATAGCTCACAAGATATATAGTTATTTATGATATGTTAAATAGTGGGGGAAAATGAAAAAACAGAAACCTGGAAGAAGTTAGCAGTTATTAAACTGCACAAAAAGGTGGTTTTACCATCTGTTCAAACAACAGGGGAATCACGTTATAAGTGTAGAAGGAAACTGTGCCAGGACACCACCTTAAGAGAAAACCAAGCCTGCTTTAGACCGGAAAATGTACTGATCACATATTTCAACTGCCAACAATCATCAAAAAGTGCCTTGAATTCTAGACTCCAATCAAAATAAGCTTCATTGACCTTAAAGTAGAAATTGATAGTGTCCATCGTGAGTGCCTTAGAATATATTAATTATGTATGGATACCTCTAACGATAGTGACTATGATAAGAATACATATCAAAAGTGTACAGATAAATTGTGAAAAACATAATGGTTAGAACTATCATCTATAACTATCGGTATAAGGCAAGGATGCATATGGTCACCGCTCTTGTTCCTCATATTGATATGTCCTCAAGCATTAGCTTAGGAAATAATGAATTCGACATTGTTCTAGAGAAAATGATATGCTCGCGATATATAGAGCAGAAACTCTCCGATTTAGCGCTTCCAAACGATATTGTCCTACTTGACAACTCGAAAAAAATGTTCTAGAAGGCAACTGAAAAAAGTCACAGAAAGAGGTGCAAACGCTAGACTCCTCATCAATGTGCAAAACAATAAAATAATGCAAGTGAAAACACACCAGAAACATGTAAAACAAACTTCACATACATTGGAAGCACGCTCATGCACAATGTAAGCATTAGTACCGAACTTAACTCGCGCATAGTTAAGGCTTCGGCAGCCTACAATAAACTCCGCCAAGTGTTGCACAAGACAATCTATCCTGTTATACAGCAGGGAGATGTGGAACCTCACTATGATAGAAGAAAGTGGACATGTTGACATCTGTAGTCGATACCTAAGATGAATCATGGGAAATCAGAGTGAACACAGAATAACTGATAAAACGAGCATTCTCACCAAATCTCATTACGTTGCTGAGGCGAAAAAAACCCTTTCCTGGTACGGTAAAACTACCCGCAAGACCAAAAAAAGGGCACCAATAAGAATAACATAATTCTAGCAACCACGTGGGAAAAAAGCAGGGAACGTGAAAAGCAGAGATGAAACAACACCTTGCTGAGGACCTTATGGTTCAGACAACTGATAAGGCGACGCGTGGCCTATCAAGCCGCACACACCTGGAGAGTCATTGTGACGGCACTATATATACGACCCATGCTAGTACGACAATAAGTAAGTAGGAATAAACATAAATGTTACAAATCGTATGGCTAAGACTATAAAAAGCACGATAATATATATTTCGATACAGTATACTGCTAAAACGATTGAATTGTTAGTTCAAGTAAACTTTACCATAATCAATTAAGTCAATTCGTATTTTATATAATTTTATAGTCAGGGAATAATATAAGACATTCTAATTATACTTAATGAGTGAATGCGTAGAGCAGAACAGTGAACATGATAGGACATCAAATTTAAAAAGACAAATCCGAATTTATAATTACAATGTTGATGCTATCGTATCTGGCAAAATATTGAGTAGAAAACATATCATTCCTTTTAATCATACGAATAATTATTTTTGACATATACTCACTTGGTGTTACCAAAAATAACTACTGTTATGCCGTAAGAAAATTACATTGCCCCACTTTAGTTCAACATTGCATATTGGTTAAAGGCTTAGTGGTGAATCAAAGGATTGTCTAATATTCCTCTTTTGAAACAGTTGGCAAATAAAAGGCAATGCTTGTGGTCATATACTGTCATTTACTTCTTGACCTGAATCACATTCGGGGAGAAATTGGTTTGTGGGCAAAACCTTAACTTCGCACGTTTGCGTACAATCGGATTTACGTATTTACCAAATGAACGATATTTCTATGAAAGGGATAACAACATGAATTCAGGTAAATATATATTAATATTGAATATTACAACAATGTTAAGAGGGTGTCATATGACGTTACCATATAGCAAAAGTGACATATAATACACTGTTTTGAATTCATGTTATATGTTTCTCTAGCATTTTTGCAGTTTATGCCATGATGATGTAATATACTAGAATTATGACTGAAAACAATCATAAACATTGTTCTTTGTATATTTATTGGTCTTTGCACTGACTTATTTGAAAACAGTCCATGTATTCATTATTAGAATACGTTTTCAGAATCTCACTTATTTTTGGAAAGTTCAATAGTGGTTGAAATCCTGTAGAGATAAGATAAATAGCAAATAATTGACAAACTAATTCATATTTTATATACATGTTCGTTTAAGAAAATAACATAGATTTCAAATAGCTACATACTTTTCGAATCTTAAAATTAATGGACTGTTAACATTGAAAAGACATGACAGAAATAGGAAATGTACGCAATGCGGACAAGCTTTTATGTGGCATTATATTTTACCATCTCTTTCTTGGAGGTGGTACATGGTTAATTTTGAAATGCCTCAATTTGCCATTTTGGCAAATCTATCGTAACATACGTTTCTTTTGTGCTTTCTTTTAATCGAATCGATAGATCACTGACCGAAGACATCCTTTCTTTAAAAATGCTGCATTAAATTAAAATACTGTTACGAAAAACATTCAGTGCGGCCTTCTTTTCATGAACGTATATTATGTTTTCGTTCTGCACAATACATATTTCGCCCGAAATACAAAAAAAAACGATAGACTGGTGCCAAGAGGTTCGTTATCAACTTCAGGGCATTATAAATTAGATTAGTATTGAGTTTACTCTCTTGCTATGAAATTTATTTTGAATTCTTGTAATGCGAGATAAAATGTTTTTTCTGACCGACCCCTGTATACACTATGCACGTTACGCTTTATATGTTAGAATATCATCACTGTTTCTAAGATGACTATTGAATATAGTTTTCAATCGCTATTGTGATAAACTGATGAGATGTTACGTAAATACTAATGTGACTTTATATATATACTTTAAATAAAGTACAAATGAAGACTTTTTCAACAAAAAAAAACAATTTAACCCATTTTTTAATTATACCGTGATGGTACAGACACTAATGATTAACTATTTCAAGCAAGTAAAGCAATGAAAATAAGCATATCATACTCATCAGAATAACAATACGCTTTTAAAACATCGAGAAAAAATAATCAAATAATGTATGAGCAAAAAGCAGCATGTTTTGAAGCGAAGTGTTTGAAACTATAAACATTGAACGAAAGTCGATTTTTGTTAAATATCCCGCATTGAATCTGGTTTGTATCTATCCATACAAATTATCTGTCGAGAAAATATTTCCAATTAACTATTCAACTAAGAACTATTCAAGAACTATCAATAACAGTTGTTAAGATCTAAAAGAAAATTAAAAGGATATGTTAGTGAAAGCACATTTCGGATTATATAAAGTTAACTTTGAATTATTAATTAGATTAATAGCACTGATTTAAAAAACTAGATATGACAACGTTTTTTGTTCACACAATTCACGAATACACATTTTGTTAAGGGGTCCGATTATAAGAACAGCCGATATTCTATTGTATCTATGTTTTGGTTACGAGGATCTTATTGACAATAATCACTTTAAAAATCATTTATAACCTTGATATAAAAACAAGAAGAACTTTTTGTTACGTGCCATTTTGATGAATGAAACTATCCAGATTAATATTAAGGAATCTTAATGCAACACAATTTTGACCTTGGACGTGTATTCTATATTAAGACGCATAAATCACAAAAAAATGACCAGTACGAAAAACTTCTTTTGACGGTGACAATCACATTTTAAAATGTCATAACGTAAATGGAAACATCTGATTTAACAAGAAATAACTCTAAAGCATATATGCAGTTTAAATTGTGACCGAATCAACATGATTTTATATTGTTGCATGGTCTAAATGTCACAAACGGTTACAAAGATTATTTATGTTGACCTCATAAACAAACATTATTGTGTATGTTTATTTTTGTATTGACATCATAAATAATAAAAATTACATCCAAAACTAGTTCGATTTATATGTAAACATACATGTTTGTGTCGATTAGTGTATTGTCTAGAAAAGGTAAAATGTTTCGAATAATCCTGCAAAAGTATGATACAAAAAATATCCAGCATGCAATATAAAATGCAAAACTGAAATACTCTCCAAATGAAGCTTGTACTTAACCTGTAACTTGTAACTTAAATATTTTGCGGAAACTATAAAAATGCAGTTTAGGAGTGCATTGTCATATATCAATATTATCAATGCATATAACGCATATTTACTCACACGGCCCGATTCTCTGCTACAAGCACAAATCGAATTAATGAGAAATATCGTGTCAAATGAATGCAGTTGAATGATAGTTTTCATAAAGAAAGAGCTTATCATTGTCTTTTGCATAAAAAATGTAACTACCAATTGTTAATTGATACTTGGGCGGCAATTGGTATTTAAAATAATCCTTTGTGTTTCAAATGATAATCACCAGTCAGTACATTATTACCATAAATTTATGCTCAGATTACTTTAGATATAATTAATTAAGGCTAGCACTGCATGTTTACAAAGGCCTAATGTCGTATTAGTATGATATATTTGTTCAATGCCTTGCATGCTCAGGGTCACAGTTAATATTACTTTCAAATAAATATACCCAAAATTAGGATATACAGCTGTATATTGAGCACGGGGGCCTTTGGATGTTTTTGTTTGTCTATTAGACTAGATATGCGTTTATTGAATCAAATTAAAAAAGAAATAGTTGGTGATCAGTCGGCGATGTGTCTCTTAGACCTCATAATAGTGCAGCCGTATAAAACGTTACATTAACTATTGTTTTGCATGGCCCACTGGTATAGACCTAAAATGAATCATCCCTAAAAAAATAGTTATACGTGTAACATATTGACCATGTCAAGCTTATTCGTCTTATCTATCAATATATGCACTATTATTATGACGCAGTGATATTAAGTGTTTATGCAATATCTAGCCTGCTCAAGATTACATATTCTGACACTTACAACAAGTGTAATAACTGTTATTCTTTACTGTTATGTCAAAAGTCCCAGGGTTCGTGTGTTGCCTATTATTTTCATTACATTGAATACTCGATGAGGCAAGTTATGGAATGTGGCTCAAGATAAGTGAACCATGCATAAGCGATAGTTATAATATTTAGAGGTCTATATAAATTATTGTAGTCTTTGTCATGTCATTAATGGATATGTAGTTAAGCTCTTTCTTTAGCGTGTACTATGCCGAGGAATAAGGTCCATGGTCAAATGATAAATTAATGTCATATGTGCCGTTAACGCTGGAAAAAAATATTATGGCCTAATATCATTTGCTATTACAGTCTTTAGACTATACTTTCGAAGATCATACTTGAATTAAGTTATATTTGAATAAAAATATGTTTTTATAGGTTAGCCACATGATATTTTGTTTAGGGGTCTGCTTATATAAATTAAATTCCTCTTAATAAACAGTTATTTATAATCAATTAACAAGTGATCAAAAAAGTAAAGGTGTATGCGTGATCAGGACGTCCTAGGGAAATTTGAAATAGGCCCTGTCATTAGCCTGCAATTATAGTGATGGGTGCAGAGAGTGATAACTAAAATAATAGCATTCTTATATAATAAAGCGAACTTCATTTTAAGAACCCTATCCTTTAAATTTGCAAAGAAAATCAAATATCTAACATGGCTTTTCATTTGTTACTATTCATTCGTTACCAATTGATGAAGAAAAAAAATGTCGACATGTGCATAAATCCAATACAACGTTCGGAGAATTTGTAAGAATGCTTTTTCGGGTATCCCAGATAGACTCCTGCCCTGCTTCATGGAATGTTTACGATATGTATAACGACAATTATTAATCAAATAATCAATCCTGTAATCAATAACTAATTTCGGGTTTATTTCTTTATGAGTATTTGCAATATCATTTGTTCGTGCGTCATGTAGCTCAAACATTTCTTAAGGTTCATGATAATATCAAGATAACATCGACCTTTTTTTAGATAAAGAGCTTTATGTTCATCAGTATAAAAAATATAAGTTTTGAAATTGTATCATTTGTTCGTGAAAATAAGGACAGTTGTCTGGTTTCAAATAGCCGATATCCAATAATATTCTATAAAATGATGCATGAACATTCTTAAATGTACAATTGACCAACCATCAACAACGACTCTCGCTTTAGCAAATTGATTTCGCGTGAAATATTTAAGTTGAAACAAAATATTATGCTTTATGCGAGCGTCAAAGTTGCGAACGCAATCTAGGCGTCTGAAATGGACACACTTAGGAAACGAATTTCTAATGCGCAACCCTATGACAGCTAATGTTTACTAATGCTTAATCAGCTTATTCAGAACTGCTAGAACAATATTGATTGTCCTAACTTAATTGACTCGGGAATTATGGTTAATTCTTCTGGGCAATGTGATAATATTTAAGATATTTGCTGGGACTTTGATGATTTTATTTTCGTTAATTTTACGAAAAGCGAGAAAATAACATTATCATTATATTTTTTATTAACAAAGCAAAATATATATATTTGTGCACGGACCCCTTGACCGTGAATCATTAAGCCTTCCATTTGACCTAAAAGACCGGATGAAATAAAAATTGCTGATATCTAAGGCATTTCATATGATTTTTCGCATGATAACTTATTCATGTTTCTTGATTGTAAAGGACCCTTGGAATCTAGAATAAGCTATGATTGACCCTAATCAATGATGATGAGTGAACAAATACCCGAAAAAACAAGGGTTCAAAATAGTGTTTTGCTTAATGAGCCTTGCATATTCCTTGTTGTAATATTCAATATGTTTAAAAATATACGATCGAGATTACACAACTATTCCTTTTGTTCGGCGGACTTGAGCATAAAATTATGTTATTTAAGCAGTTTATAGCAACATGTTGGTATGTTTTGTTCAATACATTTAGAGCATGAAGGCTCGCTACCTCGTACCTTAAATCGTGAGCCAAAATATTAATGATGATCATGAAAATATTCATATCAAGTCAATTTACAAATATTGCTAACCTGTTAAGCATTCCGAGCTAAGAATAAAAAAATCGTTAAACATGGGTTTTGCGGAAAATTAGAATAATTTGAGATGATACCTGCGATGTCGTGATTATTATAGTCACTGAAACCTTGTAAAAATATTTTACAAATATAATTGAAATGAAACACTAGGGTTTGTGCCCTCGCCGTTTGGGTGATCCAATCCCAGGGTGGCTTGCATCGCGGTCTTGGTACTGATAAATCTTTTTGCAATAGGTTTTGACGACGTAGATTTTAGGGGGGAGGCGTTTTGTGATGTGACCAAACCATCTCAGCTGTTTGTAGCTTTACCACTCCGATAATTGGGTAGTATATTTAAAGGGCTTTGCGTATGTACTCGTGTTTCTGCATGTAACGCCCTGTGATGTATTTTACAAATATGTTTGGAATGAAACACTAGGGCTTGTGCGCTCCCTGTCTCCAGATGGCTGATTGTACACCAATCACCACGGTCCGATGTTCTACGCTCTGTGGTAACAATAGAGAGCCCAGCGTCTCCTCGCATCTGGGTGATCCATTTCTTGGGTGGCTTGCCTCGCGGTCTTGGAACTTTTAAATATTTTGCAATAGGTTTTGACGACATAGATTTCAGGGGGAGGCGTTTTGTGATGTGACCAAACCATCCCAGTTGTTTGTAGCTTTACCACTGCGATGATTGGGTTGTCTATTTAAAGGGCTTTGCGTATGTAGTCGTGTGTCTGCGTGTAACGCCCTAAGATGCATTTTACAAATAGTATTGGAATGAAACACTAGGGTTTGTGCACTCCCTCTCCAGATGGCTGACTGTACATCAATAACCACGGTCCGATGATCTGCGCCCTGTGGTAACGATAGGAAGCCCAGCGTATCCTTGCATCTGGGTGATCCATTCCTTGGGTGGCTCGCCTCGCGGTCTTGGAACTTATAAATCCTTTGCGATAAGTTTTGACGACGTTGATTTCAGGGGGGCGTCTTGTGATGTGACAAAACCATCTAAGCTGTATGTTGCTTTACCACTCCGACGATTGTGTCGTCGTCTATTTGAAGTGTTTGCGTATGTGCTCGTGTCCGTGCGTGAAACGCCATAGGATGGCTTTAAGGCAGCGCATTCCCGAACACCCGAGTCAACGCATTTGAACCAATCATTTTACCCAATCTGAGGGTCCATGTTTCGTATTCGTATGTAGCAATGGGCACTATAAGAGCATTGTATAGCTATATCTTTAGGACATCGGTTATTGACTTCTTATTTCGAGATGGCCTTTATCAGTCGGCGAAATGCCCTCGTTGACGCGAGTCATAAACGCCTTATGACATCTGTAGCGCTTTTTGGAACTATACTTCCACGGAACATGAATTCTTTCTACGTGCTCTACTTCTTCCCCGTCGATGACTATTTGCTTGTCGTTCGAGGAGCTAATTTTTACACTTGGCACCTTTATTATCATACCCCAGTTTTGGCATGCAGTTTTTCGATTTTCTCGGAAATCGCTTATTAAATGTACTGCTATCTATTCATAACCTATCAAGGAGTTATTATCCGCTCTAAGTTCTTTCATGACACAATATAAACAGATATTGAATGGGATGGGTGATAGCAGACGTTCGAATTGGAAGGCGAATTGTCTTTCACTTTATCCGATTTGGCAGGTTTCTGCCTAATACTTTTCCTTGGATAAAAAAAGCGAGATTGATATGTAATTACCCGGTTTGAAACTATTGGAAACCGAATTGGCTCTCACCGTTTTTATCTTCAACTTTATCCGATTTAGCAGGATTCTGGTAAATACTTTTCCTTGGATAGAAAAAAAACCAGATTGATCTGTAATTACCCGGTTTGATTCTCTTGCGTGATTCTTGACAACCTGCATGATGTCCTTAAATGAAATAGATGGAAGGTCACTAGGCCTGGGATTACGTTTATTGCGGTTGACTGATGGGAGAAACACGGTATTGGGTTGAGCGCTAAAATGTTTTCCCAGGATTTCAAGACCTCTATTTTGTATATATTTTTTGATAGCGCTCATTAGCTTCCTCGGTTTCCCTCGAGTAATTGTTTGGAAGAGAGTGTGGCTGTTAATGTGTTCATGGTTTCTCTAGTTGCTTGATGTTGCATTCTAATATTTTTTGCATATGGGCTTTCACCGCCGTGTTCATCATTGTATTTGCTGATTTGTGAAGGATTTATTTCTCTGCGCTGAGAGAGTGGGATGTCATTTAAGTCCTGGTACAACGTCTTTGTTTGCAAGCCTGCTCCATACTCCGTGGCGGACTCTCTACTTTCTCTCTTCTGCTTCTTCATGGTTTCACTATATTTGGGCTACAGGTTGAACAGGTGAGTTTGTCAAATTCCTATCGCCTTGCTTTCTTTAGAGTTGAGTTGAAGAGTTGCGCTCGTTAGAGTTTGAGTGGAAGATGGGCAGGCATGGGAATGGTATGAGTCTATTTATGATATTCCCATGCGTCTCTATTTATTTTGGATGAGGATGTGGTCCTTTTGAAGTTCTGTCATTATGTGATATCCATGTTACTCGTCATTTTTGGATGTAGGTAATAGGTATTGCTGATACCCCAGAACTGTAGCAATTGCATGCCTTATCGTTTGCCTTGCCCTTGCCGTAGCGGCCAACTGCCTGTGGCCACAACTTTTGTTGGTCGTAAGAAGCCAGTTGATGCAACATTTGTAAGACAGTATCAGCTTTTAGCGCGCTGCTTTTCTACTATAAGGTCAACGCCTTGTCGCTTAATGACATCTTATCTTCATAGATAAATTATAGTGAAGTTGTCGTGTTCGAATGCTTCTGTTAGAGTATTGTAGGAGGACCGCGCGAAGGTTTGGTATGTCAGCCAAGACAGTTTACTGGGGTATGGCCGGGTGACACAACACCTTTCTAGGTGTTGTGTCACCTGTGTTAGCCAACCCAGCTTAGGCTCATCAATAAATAGGTGCTTACTGGTATAATTTGTAAGCAAGTATTGAACTACGCCACAAACTGTGTTAAAAGCGGTGATATACACCTTCATGTAGCTAGATAGCATAGCCTGCAAACGAATTTATGCGTTAAAAACCTTATTTTAGCAATATCAAACGAAATTATGACACATATTAAACGCGTGTGTTTTATAAATTATATAGGAAATTCCCTTGCCAAACAAACATGCCCGATGCAATCCCGTCATTCAACATTATTTGGAAATATTACTTCATAATAAATTATACCTATATTAGTTGTAATCAATTTTCATTTTTGGCAAGCATTCTATGACATTGTAAACCTTTTGAACCTAGATGGTTTATTTATCGACAATGACTGTGTTATAATTATGGTATTGCATAAGGTATCATAGCATTAAGTATCGATCCCGGGATTCTCGGGTGATATTCTATGATGCAACTTAGAATAATTAAAAACAAAGATAAATTTACGTAACAAAATAATATATATGTTTTTATTTATTTGAATATATATCATAATATTATAAGACTGGATGGACACGGCGAAAGAGTTATACAGTAGAAACCTATCGGGGCATGAAATTAGCTTTGAAAACTTATATTTGGTTTATATTTTTTGTAATCATTGATGTTAGATAGAATGGATCATCCCTGGACGTTTATGATTTCAGGGTATTTCTACATCTGGATTGTGTCGCTGCTCTTTGTATTATGCTGCATGGCAGAGGGCGAACAAAATGTTCACTCTATGGATGTGGTAAGTGTTAACGATAAATTCAAGATTTGATTATATGTACTATACTCTACATTTTAATAATATTTAAAAAAAGTGTCTAGCTTAATGCTAACAAGCGGTAAGATTTCATTAAACAGCAACTTCAAAGAATAAACTGAACGTATATGTGCCACACATGAGCGATATTGAAATACCGTTGGATATAATTACAAAACATGGTACCAAAACACCTACCATTTTGATGACACCTGATAAAAAATGACTTCATTATCACTGCGATGAATACATATTTGTATACAGTGAAACATATTTTAATTTAACAATGTTGATATATAGATTTTGGTAAGGTAAAGGGCTTTGGCAACATAAAACACACTCATGGTGTGGTGAAATTAGTGGTTTTGTGTATTTATACCATTACATAACACTGGCACTATAACTCAAATATATTCAACTTATTTTTTTCAACAATGAATTGTCAATTATTTGTCAACCAGGTTATGTTTTGGTTAATTTCGCGTTCCTTTACCGATTTTATGTTCATTGAGTGTGTTTTATTTTTAGAGTTATATATGGAAAATATGTTTGCCAGAACTTACATTAGTCAGCATGTGGTCTTTTCAAAGATCAGATGATTTTAAAAAGAGGAAAGCTGTGTTCGGTCGTAACAAAATTACTGTTGTCATAGCAAAACCATTTTAAGCTTAGCCTCAGTCTTAAGATACAACATAGCTAAGCAATAAATAAATAAGTTACTTGGCTTGATATTTATAAATATGTACATCGGATGTTTACATGCAGCTAAATGTCGATGTAGCTGTTGATTGTGTCTTTTAACAAGGGAGTGTAAGAAACAATCTCACTTCAAACAGAAAAAAAGGATATAGCGGAATATTGCCTCCTTTACGGTTTTTGAACGTCGTAATCACATTTGCATTGCTGTGTATATGTTGATATCATTTTTATATATAAGCACGCTTTGCATTATTCGATGATAATCCTTATAATGTGATTTTACATGGATTTATCATATTTTCATGTTCGCATTATATTTATTAGTTAGTACTCATTATATTCCAGATGTAATTGAGGTATTGTTTAGCATTTCATTATCGGTGTTAGCATATGAATAAATCACATTTAAGAAACTATTATTATTTTAAAATCTTGATTTTGAAAGCATTTGTTTATTGCATTGTTCAATTTCATTCTGATTGACATCATAAGCATGCGTGGTGTTCCAAAGATTGGCTCAGATCAAAAAGTAGGAAAATCAATATAGGCTTTGATTTCTTATCATTCACCCAAACTTAAAGTCAGATCAAGGCATGTTACATGGTCAAACCTTGTAGAAATGTCTCCCATCAATGTGGTCTAGAGACATAGACTTGATCTTTTGACGCAACTCCTGGCTCGGTATGCCGAATGATGACTCTGTGATGGCTGCTCTCAAGCGATATGGTTTTGTTCACATTCTAAGACCAAATAAACAGGGGGTGGTGTGGCCTTCTTACATCAATCACAAATCAAACTCAAACTTCAGAACCATAAGCAATATCAAACTTTTGAAGGCTCCGAGTCACTGGCTACATTAACTGGATATGCCGCTCGCATTTGTTCAGTCTATAGACAAACATCATTTAGTAGTTATATGTCCAACGTTTCGAATATTTGATCAATATCTCCTCCAAACCAAATGATGTCATCTTGTGTCGCGATATCGATTGTCATTTGGATATGTCGAGCTACCACTCAACCCGTGATTTTCTTTCACTGTTGCAAACCTGCGGATATCAACAACTAGTCCAGCAGCCTTTATACAGAAACGGCCATATATTTGATATTGTCATATCATCAGGCAGCACGTAAGTGCCATCCCTGCTACGGTGTCTGACCTTTACATCTCAGACCATTTTTTAATAGAATTAAGCCTTAGCAAACCGACAGCCCACCCGATGATTAAATATATCAAGCAGCGCAAATTAAAATAATCGACCACAATTCTTTCTCTGAGGATATTAAAATTTGAATCTCGCAAGCTCTGATAATGATATCGAAATCGTCGCCGTTTTTTACCATCATGCTCCAGTCAAAACCAGGACAATCGTGGTTGGACCGAATACGCGATGGTACAACACTTACATTCGCAGACGGCTCGAATGCAGTTTACACCGAACGAATAGCGCAGAAGCCGAGAAGCCAAGAAGAAAACAATGTGATTTAGTCAATCATCGAAAATAATATTTCTGTCTAACCGCGTTTTTATGAAAAACATTTTAGACTTGAACAAGAAGCCATCTACCCCCTCAACGTAGTAGAGGGTAGATGGCTATCATATGGTCGCTTGATGAGATCAGGGACCATGTTTGTCCAGATCTCCCGGATTACCATGGAGCGTGGCTCCATGAATTTTCCCCTGCCACCGAAGTTGAACTCAAACGGATCATTATGGCTTCGCCCACTTCAAGCTGTGAATTAGACCAGGTGCTGACATGGCTTCTCAAAGAATGTATTCCCGTTTTCTTTCAAAGTCTTACCAATATAGTCAAGCTATCTTCACAAAACGCTTCTATTCCATCCCCACTCAAGCGTGCCATTGTCAGACCTCGGTTAGAAAAGCCCTCACTCCACCCGGACATTTTGAGGATAACTGCCCTATTTCAAACCTAAGTTTATCTTCTAAATTGATTGGACACCTCTTGGCTAACCAAGGCAACACATATTTCAGCAATGACGCGCTCCTGGACAAATACCAATCCGTTTATATAATGTTCCATTCAACATAAACTTCTTTGTTAAGGGTGCAAAGTGAAATTATTGCCTATATAGACAACAGGAATATGGCTGCACTTGTCATGTTAGACCTGAGTGCATTGTTTGATACAATCGTGCTGCTCAAGAGGTTGCGTCGGAACTCGCGGATCAGCTCCGACTTGGATGACATCATATTACAACCATCTTTGTCAGTGTATCTTGGTCAACAATGTGTCCTCGGTGGATGTCTCTTTACGTTTCGGCGTGTCACAGGGATCGGTACTCGGCCCTTTATTGTCCTCTTTATATGTTAGTATATTAGCTTACATAGGCACGCTCTTCGGTTTACGCTATCATTACTATGCCGATGATATACAACTTTGCGTTTTCATTTTATCAAAATGTATGCGTGACGAATACGATCGAGAATATCGAAGCATGTATACTAGTTATTTAGCGTTAGATATAGGCTAAACTCCTAAAATTAAACGACGACAAAATCGAATTGAACTTTTTTGGTTCCTTACCTTCTCTCTCGAAGTCCCATCGCTATCACTGGTGGTCGTGACAAATTATATTGGTTCTCCAACTCTGGTACGAAACCTCGAGGTCATCTATGGATCGAAACCTATAGATGGAGAAATTAGCTTTAGAAAAGTTAGAACAGCATTTTTCTACCTCAGAAATACAAGCCGTATTCGGCGGTATTTAGACCAAGACTCGGCAAAAACAATAGTAAAGGCTTATGTGGTCTCGCGCTTGGATTATACTAATAGTCTTTTATACAATATCAACTCAAATCTGTAACATCATTTACAAATCGTGCAGAACACTGCTGAGCGGATTATCATGAAACTATCTTGACATGAATGTGCCATCCAATGTTTTATATTGGAATCCACCCTTTATTCGCTCCATTGGCTTCCAGTGTTTTATCTTGATTCACAAACGCACACATGGACGCGCCCTATAGTATCTCAGCAAGCTCATGGTTATGACTTACCCAACTCGTGATCTGAGATCTTTAAGTCAACGCTTGTACATATGTCCTGAGATAATGACAACGTTTGGCGATCTGGCATTCGTGATCCTTTAACTGCGAAAATGGAACAATTTATCAGTGTCACTCCAGTGGTTTGATTCAATTCTAATTCTTAAGAAAAGTCTTGACACGAATCTATTTCGAACCTAATAAAGTCTTTCTAGTCATGAGTTATTTCATTTGTATTACTTGTTAATGCTTTCATATGTCTGATAATATGTTAATAATAAATTTCAAATATTTATTATCATTATAATAATCAAATATCTTATTATCACTATCATTATCATTTTGTCTGTAAAGTGCTTAGAGCTGTTCCAGATTAAGCGCTATTTAAATGTTGGAAAATAAATAAATACATAATTTCCTTCATTCTAGATACAACAGCTTTCTATTAAGAAAAGAAGCCCTAGATCATTTGATGGATTTGACGGTAGTTGGTTAGGTTATACGGCTTTAATCATCAAAATATATCACACTATAAATGCAGCAAAAGTTCACAAAAAAGTTGCTATGCATATAATATATCGGTGTGTGTATATATACCATTTAGTCTGACCTGACATTTTGTGTGCATTGCTTGTTTAATCTTGAATCATTTTATTTTCTAACTAACTGTTGCTCCTTTGGAAAAAGAAAGGTGCTGACAATGTTTATCGAGCTATCACTACCTTTATATAACAATGGCTTTACAGGCCAAGTAATAAAGTCATAGAAGATATTTGATATCTTTGATAAAAAAATAACAAGTAAAATTATACTCAAATCATAAAGCCATGCCCAATCCTCTTTCACTTGTCTATAATTATCAAGATCCAAAGTGCACCGGCAGCCCCCGCAGAGTTGAATTGACGTGCAGTGATAATGACGATGACAATGACGATGATTGGCACACATGTAAAGAAAACCATTTGACATGGACAGCGAGATGGTCAATACCAAATGAGTTTAGATGCACAGGTACAATTTAAAGAACTCTTTCCCAGTATCAATGTATAAGGTATATTATTTGCCACATGCTTTTAATTTTGTCCACGTGAGTTTTCATTGAATTCCAGGTCTAATCAAATTAGAGAAGTTAAATGATCTTGACTATTTTTTTTGTTTCATATTCAGTATATACATGTCCTTCAAGCCGTCTACATTCGACAGCATGCAATGACACTCACTACCAAGGCATATGCGATGATTTTCAGAGCTGCTCGGAAGGGTTCTACCGCTTGGGCAACGCCACAAGTGCCGTTTGTCTTTTCGATCAAACAACGATGCAACCTGTTTGGGAATACAACGGCTCACCTCCGGATTGTTTACGTAAGTAAATAATTCTGAAACAAAGGACAAATGAGTTTTTTAATGAAAAATGCGTTTGTCTTTTATTCAAGCATTTGTCGGCCTATGTACTATAAGTGTAACGATTTTATAGCCAAATTATGCATCAAACAAATTGCATCGCATTTCAAACACCGGGTTTTTGTCTATCTGAGGGTCTAAGTTTCGGATGCGTATGTAGCTATGGGCACAAATAGGGCATAGTAAATCCGTATATTTGGGGAATTGCTTTTTGACTTGCTTTATTTTGAAATGATCTATCTCAGTCGCCCAAATCCCGTCGATGTAAGTCCTATGCGTCTTATGACATATTTAGCGCTATTTGGCATTACGCTTCCCAGATATAAAAAATTCTTCTACATGATCTGCTTCTTCCCCGTTGATGACTATTTGCTGGTCGCTGGGGAGATAATTTAATATTTGGCACCGTTTATTTTCGTACTCCATTTTAGGCATGCATTTTCGAGCTGTGAGGCTGTGAGTTTTTTTTCGATAGTTGCGGATAGGAGGATGGTATCGTCTACGTTCTTGGTGTTTATTGATGGATGTCTATTTATGTATGTGGGGGAGTTATCGAACACCGCCACGTTATATGACACATACCAATATTGTTGTTTATTGTGAATGTTCAACTACCTATAACTGCTTCATGTGGCGCTTATGATATTTATCCCTTATCTAGCTATACAGCATACTGTGTAAGAATCATATAACGAGATCGTTGTGAAAGGAGGTAACTGTAAAACATTTATATCTGACGCGAGCCGGTTTCGAGTTCAGTGTCACCAATTCAATGCATGCTTGGCTAGTGAGCCGCTGTACTGACTGCGCTACTTGACCTCAAATTTCTTATTAGAAATCTTAGAAATCAAAAAATATAATTTAAGCTGGGTGAAGTATAGCATCAAGTCGCGCATTTTGATATCTTATAAGGAATACATTGCAATGGAGTATTGTCTGGGTTAAAAGCGTAAAATAACTTCCACTGAGACCTGAATCGTAAAAAAATCTTAAACATCAAAAACTTTATTTTCTATCAATTTAATTCTCAATGGTTGATTAAGGAATAAAATAAACTTATCTACTGAGACTGCTCATTTTCTTTTGCTCCGTTCAGACGATTATGTACGCATTTCAGGTTCGTTTTAAAAATTATATAAATATGCCAATCAAAGCTAACTGTTCTCCCGGACACTATCTTGCATTTTTCTTAATTTTGCTGCATACATTTATTGTTTATGCTTTCGAATTGTTCCTTCTTTTTTATAAAAATAATAATTCGAAATGTGATGCATGAAGTTAAAAACTCAAATCCTGTTTTTTTTCGATTCTTCATTCAAATAATCTGTTATGTTTGGAATTGATCTTAGGCATTAACATTCCTATTTGATACAAAACATGCACATTAATTGCATCGTTCAATGTTAGAGGTCATTATGCAAACCTTTATTTTTTCCATAGCTCTGGAGTGTTCAGCCGCATCATTATCTATGGATTGTTCAATGGGTGAAAATTGTGGATTTCTCGATGGAGCATGTTACGCGGAATTCAGTTCAACCTGTGACTTTGTCTGCCCAGAAGGATATTATGCAGAACCTGCATTTGCAACTTGCGTTTATGATAGTGACACCGGCGGGGTTATGTTTGATCAAGTACAAGCGAATTGTTCTCAAAGACCAGGTTAGTTAAAATATGGTATGACCTAGTATTCCCTTTATCCCTAATTTTATCTTCATTCAGACGGAAACGCAAAAATTACGAGTAATCTGGCTTTCTGAGGTCTATGGAAATAGATAATAATGTATCATTGAAACAAATACTTGTATTGAAATTATTTGTAAATGTTACGCTCGGTACTTGTTTGAAATTGTCTAATTTATAAATAGTTTAGTTATTTTTCATAAACTATTCACAAATATATCATTGCAGTTAATATTTTCAATCGTTATACAGATGCCTGTTTTGAATCGGATATTGACATTCAACCGAGAAACGGAGCAATATGATGTATAGGCGGTCCTGCATATATGGCCTGTGAAGTAGCCTGTTCTGAAAATTATATATATCCGATTGGTGGAGATAAGGATTTTCTATGCTTCGATGGAGAATGGTTGCCCATGAATATAGAAAATTGTTATGGTATATTTTTGAATCCTTACAATTGATTTCGTTTATGATATCGAGCATAAAACAACAATTGTTAATAAACCCTTTGTCTTATTTGATTTAAATCATATATATTTATATTTATATTCGCATGTATTTCAGAGTCTCCCTCAAGCAATGTTGCACAGAACATTGTCATCACATACCATGGCGATTGTTCTCACGAAAATGAGGATGAAATCGCATCCCAATTCGAAGCCTTGTTTGAAGAAGAATTCCCAGGTTTTCAAACTGAAACAATAGTTGTGTTATGTGGAGATATCGATAAGAAAAAGAGGTCCATTGATAGTTTACACATCATATTAAGTGTTTCAAAATCAATTGACAACGGAATCGACACTCCATCATCACTTGAACAAATATTTTGTGGGGTTCAGCATAGCTTGGGGGAATTAGGATTGCAGGGGGAGTTGAATGTAGGCTCAGCAACTGTGCAATTTGAGTCATTGACAGCCAGCGAACTGGAATATTCGTGTGAAACTGGTCATGTACTGGATGTTACCCTCAATTGTTGTGAGTTGCCTAAAAGAAAAATGCTTTCCAAAATGGGAATAAAATAGTAATAGTAATGGCCAAATACCTTAAATCACGTTATATATCTGCTTATACAAATTAGGCAATGCCACATGTGTGCGTCTTCCAAATAGTTCAAATACCTTTTTCTGTCATTATATTTTGATACCTCAATTGATTGCATCGAACTAAAAATATTATGTTTGATACCAATTTAAGTTCTTCATTAATTTACATTCAGTTCCATGTACAAGAGGGACTTACTTAAATGATGTGTCAATAACAGGTTAAATTACTGTACCAAGGGATATTTTTCATGCAGTGGTTGAAAATTGTATGGACACATTACGCAGGGCCTATATTTAATACTTAAGACATTACAATTGGTTTAGTCAGGTTATAAATATTTTTATTTAAAAGTGACACTTGCATTTATATTCATACTATTAACCCAAGTTCTCTTTCTTATGAACAAAATGCGAAAGTGTTTGATCAATAACCTAGTTTGCAAAGAACTTATTATTGTTTTAACTAGTGAATGGAGTGTTCAGCGAATGTAGTGAGTGGAGTTCGTGTTCACAGTCATGCGACACCGGGTCAACTTCTAGATATCGTCACTGTAACAACCCGGCACCATTGAATGGCGGCAGTGATTGTGTCGGGGTTTTGTCTGAAACACAAACCTGCAATGATTTTATTTGCCCAGGTTCGTTTTGAATATATAAATGCGTATTTGTATTTTCGTATGATATATGCATGAATGTGTATAAATTAAGAAAGTTAACTGCATGTTTAGAAGACAATCAATTAAATAATAAAGATTTTAATTCTTAATTTTTCAGAATGTCCGGACATAGAACAGCCTCGTAATGCAAGAGTTGAATGCGAGGAAGACACAGAAAGTGATATAGTTGAATGTGTTTTGGTATGTCTAGATGGATACACCATTACATTCAATGCCAAAAATACTGCTAGATTTGGACCCTTAAACTAATTTTGAATGGGCATATAGGGAAGGCCATTATTCACTTCCAGATTGCATGGGTAGGTTGAATTGCTTTCTTGAACGCATTTCAAAATGTTGATATCAGTTTGATATTTATTGAATAGTAAAAGCGTTTTATAGACAAATATCTTACGGTTCTATTTTATAATATTTTCTTAGAACCCGAACCAATTAGCGAAATGGCATTGACGCAGAATGTTGTTGTGATCTCATCTAGCCCTGCATCAACGTCAGATATAGAAAATGCAGTGGCAAATGTGGAAAATACCATCATGGGTTTATCATATTGCGACGATTGCATTGTGAGGGCTTCTATGGAAGAAATAGATCAATTCAATTGAGCGGTGGAGAACAGGAAGAAACGGCAAACGAATACCGACTTCCTGTATTATGTTTTGTCGTATATTATTAAGGTGAATGTAGAAGGCGAAGGTAAGGGTGATATGACACCTTACAATGGTAACAAATTGTATATATACTATTCAATAAAAGATCCAACGAGGATATGAATCAAAACTTAACTAAAAACACAGAGTTACCTAAAATGTATGATTAAATTGATTTTAATAATTTAACTTTTCAGACATCGAAACTTCTCTTCAATATATTGATATCCTCGGCAATCTCACAGAGGATATAAATGCTAGAGTTTCTAACGGGGAAATAAGTATAATCATTGGCGGGGATGAGGCCGTGATTGAGGAAAGTACATTTACTGGTTGGGCTGTAGCACGTTGCAGTTCCTCAAATCTGATATACTTCGATGGCAATTGTGGTAAGTGTCCTAAAATATTTCATCTATGAGAATATCCAAACCTTTTTAATGAGGGTGTGACTATGAATAGTAAACATTGGTTTTGGTATATTCACTTCTTGCAACTAATCAGGAAACTTATGCATGTTTATTGTAAATTATCAATTTATAAATCACTTCATATTTTAGTTCAATGTCCAAGAGGCACGTACATATATGGGGAAACCTGCAGGTCATGCCCTATTGGCTACTATCAAGATGAAGAGGGCCAGAGCAGCTGTAGTGTGTGCCCGGATGGTACAACAACTGTCACAACCAGAGCCAGTAACATATCGCATTGCATCATGCCAACAGAAGGTTTGTGTGATAGAAATATTTGTATATGAAATCCCTATAGATGAAATATTTTGAAAAAACATATATATAAGATGTGTCAGTTCAAATATAGCATCAATTGTGTTAGTTTGAGTTTTGATAATGATAATGTTTGTTTAATAAAATAGGAATATGCAGCGCAGGTTCATACATAGATGGTGGTCGCATTTGCCCATTGGGATTATACCAAGATCAGGATAATCAAGCGTCATGCATTGATTGTCCGCTGGGGGAGTATCAAGATTTCACAGGCCAAACAGAATGCATTCGGTGTCCGGATGGTTTTATGACATCTAATACAGGATCCTCTTCACAACACGACTGCTATTTTAATTTCTGTAAGCCATGATTACCGTTACCGTACCATATCGTTACCGTACCATATCGACGTAAATTTCATTAAATCCATTTCATATATTCAAAAGGCATTAAAAGGGAATGTAGTATTTCATCGAAAATAAAATGATATACTTGATGTCTGTTAGACATGTCTAAAGCAGTTGTATAACGATGATATATGATATGAAATCTTGATTTATATATATTTCAAATAAGCATCAAAAGTCAAGATGTATCATGTTAAGTTGTTTCATAATTCAAAAATTCTTTCAAGGCAATAATGTAATATTATCAATGTCAGTTGCATGCGGCTGGAGACTATATGGTTGATGATGAATGTCTCGAGTGTCCAGTTGGCTTCTATCAACCAGCTGCGGGGCAATACGAATGCTTCCAGTGTCCATTGGGAATGACCACTGAGGAAGAAGGCGCAGAATATGAATATGAATGCTACGACTACGACACCAATGACAGTAATTCGTATTTATATGAATGATATAGAATTTAGAGGATTTTGCAAGCTGAATATTTTAATGAACCACTTTCATGTAAAATAAGCTTATTTTATTCTAGGTTAAGAAGCAGCGCTTAGCTATAATTCATTGTATTTATTTTTGTATTTCAGCACTATGTGATGCAGGGTCTTACTCCGATGGCGAGTCTTGCATTCCTTGTTCGATCGGCCAATATCAACCTTTCCACAGTCAAACAAATTGCTTTAGCTATGAGAGTGGTTATACGACTGAAATGGAAGGAGCTACGGGTGAAGCTGAGTGCATTGGAGGTAAGAAAAGTTATTTCATATTTGACATTGCCATGTTCTGTTGACTATAACTAACATAGTTTATGTACAGCGTGTATAAGACATCATGTAACTCATTATCATTTGTAATTTGCTAGGAGAAGATGAACAGAATGGTAGAAATGACAAAGATGGCGGAGGTTGGTAAACTTTTCTCTTCAAACATTAATAGTAATTAGTCAATTTTCAATCAATTCTCCATTTACAATTACAATTAAGAAATCGTCCTCAAGGAAAACGAATCAGTAAGTCACCATTATTTAAAATACAATACCAACATCTACAATAACATATAAAAAAAACAATATAAGTAACTGAGTCTATATGGCAATTAAGGCCAAGTCGTCATTTTGTATATAAAATAAACACTTTTTATAATGTAACTCAAATCCATGATTTGGTTTGATGTTTTCAAAACACCCGATAATCTTTCGTGATAATATTGCTTTTTTACAGTTATGAAGAACCGATGATAACACAACCTAGCACGGCCCCTAAACGCCCGGGTTCGGCTGCATCTATCACGGGGATTGTTCCAGCAATTTATGAAAACATGCCCCCAGTAGCCCCCGAAGCCATGGCGGCCACAACTGAATCAAAGGCTAATTCAAACATACAGAAATGACAAGTGATTGAAGACTCTAATGTCGTTGTTTGTAATATATATTCACTTCCTTTCATCGCTCATGTTTATATTTATGCTATGTTTTATGTTTATGTTCGTTAAAAACTTATTGTGAGAAGCGTATTCATAGGATGTATAATATGCTTATCTTTATACGATAAACGACAAAAAAGCTTTAAGAACGCAAATAAACCCATTCACGACTGGACGTCACAACGGTACACCAAACATTCTGGTTTTGCTTACGTGTGAACAATTTTAATCAAAAAATCTATGTATCGATATTCACGTATACTCATGTTTGATGTGTATGATTTATTTAAAAAAATGTAAATGCGTTTTTACGTCTTTTTTGGTGTTATGTTGAATAAAGTTTATTTTGTGAAATTATACTCATATTTGATGTGTTTAAAGTAACAAAAATGTAAATGAGTTTTAAATATTTTTATCGTATATTGGGTATTATGCTAAATATAATTTATTTTCTGAAAATATACTAATATTTGATGTGTATAAATTAGAGTAATGTAAATGGGTTTTAAATCTTGTTAACGTATTTTGTAACAAAAATGTAAATGAGTTTTAAATAATTTTATCGTATAGTGGGTGTTATGCTAAATATAATTTATTTTCTGAAAATATACTAATATTTTATATGTATAAATTAGAGAAATGTATAAATCTTGTTAACGTATTTTAGGTTTTATGTTAAATATATTTTATTTTGTGAAAATATACCATACTATTTATTTGTAGAGAAATGTTGATAAATAACAGTTGTAAAATATTGGAAACCTTATGACTGCCATTGTTATTACTTTAACTATCAGGCGAGAAAACTGTGCGTTATATTAAAACCTAATTGCCGAAAATTGTATAGCTCGATAACGTATTCCTGATTTTTTCTCATTACATTATCATTAGAAAATAATCTAGTGATAAACATGTACTTTGAACACCTTCTTTGAATAAAAAAATATATTTAACAAGTAGTCTTTATCTTCAGGATCAGATTGACATTTAGTATTCAGTGACCGTTCAGCTCATAGATCTACTAAATGCGAATTCACAAAATCATTTATTACCGCCAAATTTTACATGATCGAAAATATCGTTAACTGATTTTGTATACAAATTATAATTGTGTAAATACAACACAGTCTAGATATACACTTTCCTAACATAACGAATTTGTAACCATACACTGATTGTCCGCCAAGTCTGTTGTGTCATTTATATTAACCGTTTAAAATATATTAGGTCAAGGTTCCTATGTTTGACAATTGGTAATATATATTTATATTTGAATTAGTTGCTGATAATAATAGCATTTCAATATACATTTATTTTTATTGAATTATAAATAACTTGATTTTTTTCTCAAACACATATTTTTTATGCTACGTTATTCGGAATGTTGGTTATAAAACCCTATTTTATTTTGAAAGATCATTCTTACAACATATTTTTCATTTGATGCCTTCAATTAATCGTCGGAGAGCTTTGATGTGACTCATTGTTATTCTCCCTTGTCTGAATCCATTTTGATACATTAAAAGGTAAGGTTCAATCGCCGGGAAGGTTGATTGAAAATCATTCTGAATCAGGTTACTGGTACCAAAGAGCTAATACCTCTGTAATTGTTCTTTTTGGATATATCATCGGTTGTTGGGATAATATTCATTATCGACCACTATTATATGATGGGGTTTTAACGAGCGTTTTGATTGGTCGAGAGCAAGTCACCATTACTTCAAGTTGACTTTTAATATATACATATTGTTTTTACTATTTGAAAGCGCGATTTCGCAAGTACTAGGTGGTGTAGCAGTTAAGTTGCTCGACTAAAGGTCGAGAGGTCCCGCGTTCAAGCCCAATCAATGACACCTTTTTCTTAATATACTCTTATCATAAATAAAAAATAAATGATTAATGAAAGGAATTAACTAAAGATATCAGTTTGAACTATCATGATATTGCTTATAGTAATGTGATAGAGAACGATTATTTCTTATCTATCTTCATTCTGGTATCAAAACAAACAATTGAAGTAAATCAATTAAATAATAAAATTTAAGTATCTCCGTTTAATTTCAAAGACGATTTAGTTATAAAAAAAGTAAAAAAATGTGGTTATCTGCCACTGCATGGGATCGAACCGGGATACCATGATCGGGTTTTAGTCAGTCTAGCAGAGCCCTACTGTAGAATCCGAGAGATTCTCGTCTAGTTTACATATTTTCATAACTTCCTGAGGGGTATTTTTTTTCTAAATATGCTTTGCATTATGTGTTTAAACGCTTTGCTTTGTTGTATGTTTCCTTTCTAAAAGATACCTCATTTAAAGTTTACCGCTAAAGTGCTTTAATCCGTCCGATCTTCTTTCTTCTTCGGTTGATCCTTCTATCTGCCATTTTCTACTTGCCTTCCTTCCACTTATTTAATTTATACATTTCCAGCCTATTTATATTGGTTATCCTTATGTGATTTGTCTTTCGTCACATTTCATACATTTCCAGCCTATTTAAATTGGTTATCCTTATGTGATTTGTCTTTCGTCATAGATATTATGCGTTCTTTGCATGTCATATAGGTTGGTACGTGTTTTTCATAGAGATTTACCAGAAAATTCGCCGGGATATTGTTGATATCTGTCAGAGTCTTTTTCTACAGCTTCTATGTATTGTTTAAGCCTTACTTCATCGCTACTTTGTTGCCTCCTTGCATTGTGTACGAAGGATCTTTGCTGCTTCTTCCATTGATCTGATATATTCTTTTCAAAACTTAAATCGTTCCTAATAATTTTATTATCAAAATATATGTCTTCCATTCACAAGTCTGAAGACGCAATTTGTTTGTGTACATACCTATCGGTGCAATGTTAAAAAAAAGGTATATCAATCTGGAATAGATTAGGTTTCAATTCAAAATACGGCATTGATTGACGCCACTGGCATACATATGATACGAAGTCACGGGATAAACCATCAGCTTACCAATTAGTGTTCCATGTACGAAGGCAGGGCAAAACCTATCGCTTTCGACAGGCATTGGTTGACCGGGACATATGTTTAGCTATTCGGAATGAAAATTGAAAGGACTTTTGTGTCTTTTTGTGTTATACCGTAGCGAAATGCTGCTGCGGGATCAAGCAAGGCCAAATACATCACGTGTCCGCAGTTGAGGAGCCGGAGGATGTCGTAAAACATATCTCTGATTTTATGCAGACTGAAACTCTTGCTTATAACATTATAGAGATGTGTTTGTCGATCTGTTAGATAGGCAATAGCTTGACGTTCATGGATAACGAATACATTTCAAGCGTGCATTGTGCTGTATCCGGAAAACGATGATATTAGTGTTTTGAGAAAGTTTGTAAAACCATGCGAAATACCAATATTTCTGATATATAATTTCATTGATATTTGTATAGTCATATTATTTGAAATAAGCGTCCTTGATTATCTCTGACCATGTTCAGGTGACATTTAATTTTGCTTCGCACATAGTATGCTTTATTTGCAATGCAACACTGTTCCTTTGAACGCTCACAGGAACGGTGTTTACGGTATTATCATTCATAAAAAAAATTCGGTTCTAGGCTTACGTACGAAAACAGTGAGCAGGAATACGCACATATCATTATATAAATCTACTAGCATATTTGGGTCTAAATCATTATGTTTACTTTACAGGTCTTGGCCTGCAAATGTCTTTTTTTGAAAGCCTGAATATATATTTGCTTTAATTTTCGATAAGAAAATTTGTTGAAAATAGGCATGGGTTTCGGCAGAGAGATGTATCATAAGACCAAATAATGAGAGATATTTGAAAGACATAAGCTAAGCATGAAAACACAAATTTCAAACATTCTGTGCAAAAATTGTTATTTAATATCGGTTGTGCTTGTTACATGCTGTGTGAGCTAAATCATCAAAGTTTATTATGTATTTTTGTTGGCGGTTCATTTTCTTGTTTTATGATGCACATAGAAATCCCCAACAAAATGCAAAGGCTGTCACCCTAAATACACTATTTCAAAATACGCATTGACCTTACCTTCGAATTGAGCATAAACATTAAAGCAGAGTCCTCATACGATGATATGCACCTGCTTTGATTCATTATCATGCTGTACATGGCCGTTTTCAAACACAGCTTATTCTTTGAAAGACAAGGGTTATAAAGTTAGCTGCGTATTAGTCCGACAAAGCCCCCGTGCTAAACTATGCCATGTGGAAATTCGTCGATAGCTGTAATTATTTCACTAGCTTTGAAATGGAAAAAGTAATAGTAAACATGTTGTTGCAAGGCTTAGAATATCAATGGTCTCATAACAGTTCATTTTTTATGTTATGATTTTGATAGATCGAGATGATCCAACCAAATAATATTTTAAATAGATCATGTACGCTTTGGGCTTTAAAAAATATTCAACCATTTAGCAAATCACTAATCGCCACTATCAACACTAAACATAATGTCAAAAGAATAAGAGAAAGCATGAAAGTGAAGAAATTCTGGGAAAATGACACCCGACGTTAGGAGGGTATTAATGACCATAATTTCAAACTTGAATACTTTCTCTGATTTAAATCTTGATTGAAAAAATGTCAATGACATCAGTTGTATATATATGTAATCATAAGCATCTATAGTCTCAGTCCGAATTAATCCCTATTAGTAATTGCCTGTCGTAACGTCAAGACTTATAAATAAGATTAAAATGTCAAGTTCCATCACCATAAACATCCATTCGCGAAATTAAAGATTCAGATATAAGAAGGGCAATATTTTTTTCTAAATTAAAATGTAAATATATTAGGATGGCAAGAGGACAGCTGAGAATTTATTAAGATAAGTTCTGATCTTATACAACAACCAACTGAAAATTAATTCATCGAAATTCAAATGAGATTCATTTGTTGGTACCATTATGTAGAATGTCTTTCTTTTATTTTAGAAACCATCGCCTTATTTAATTATCTGCAGTAAATGCGAAAAAAAGTATTAAGGTTAAGACAGGTTTACGAATAAAAATGCGCTTTTTAGTTGTTCAATAGTATTTATGCAGAAATAAATAAAATATATGAGTGCCTAAGAGGACACGGCCAGATTTAAAGCGTTTGTCGAGCTTATATTTTTGCAAAGCAAGCGTATTTTTCAATGTTTTCCCTAAAGGAAACCCAGAATGTGTTTTGCTTTAAAAAGCAAAACGAATGTTTGGGCAGTGTTTTGAGTTTCCCGTAAGGACTATCCCGGAAAATACACTTGCTTTAAAATGCTCACTAAATGCCTGATATATAGCCAAGGTCTTATGCGATAAATTTCGAGTATGCGACATCGATACTCATGAGTTCTTTGTGTAATATATTGCATTTCTTGAATAACGATTGACACTAATCCCTCGGGCAATAATTTGTCAACCATGAATCAAGGATTTCGACACATGGCTCACAGAGAACATAGAGTTTTCCTTCTTGGAAATAACACCCTAAACGATCAAAGGAAATCTAGTGGATAACGTCACAATCATGACTTAATGATCTTTATTTGACGCTGACATTTCGTAAACAATTTAAACATATTTCCATACACGAGAGGCATATTGGTACACAGACTTCGAATACACGTTACACTTCAACACCTTGCCTAAGACATGTCATGAATATTAAACCGAATTTCTTCAATAAATGACGAATGACAATAGTTTTACACATATACTCGACAACAAAAGAAGTGTCCGGTTGTTCAAATCTCTGTAACTTCAAAAGTATTTGGTCGATTTTTATCAATTATGTACCAAATTAAACAGC
>LQRL01060589.1:80418-107673 GCA_001703475.1 Hydroides elegans
AAACAAAATAGCGAGTAACAAACCCTCAAATATGCATTTTCATGGATGTTTGAACTATCTTGCCAGACATTTTACAGGTATTTGGTACATTCGGACTCTTTAGGTGCATATTCAAAAATTCAAGCCAGTTGCGGCGATCGCTCAAGTTGACAAAATTTTTTGCGAATGGTCAGACGCTAGGCACCGGCAAGTGCCAGTTTTAGTACAATTGTTCTAAACAACTGTTTGAATATATCAAATGCTACCTTCACGGGTTTTGTAATGCTGCATTAATGGGTTTACAACCCTTTTGGAAATTTCGTTTCGCTTATTTTCTTGTTACTTCGAAACACGATATTCATCGAAAAGTCACATTCCGTGAACCTTTGTTTAATCCGTAGTTTAAGTTTCATATATTAAGTTACAATTTTTCGTGCATGTCTGAGACAACCTGATGGTCGATTTCCACGCCCTAGCCTCGTAGCAATAGTGCGCGCAAGCGTATGCCTCGATAAACAGATCGGCGTATTTTACTCCATTTAAGAGTGATAACGCGGCTAAAATGAGCGTTAAACAGTTTTTCATAACTCGTAACTCTAGATTACAATGTTATAAAATATTTAAAGCGTATTCACTTAATAATCGATTGTTTGAGCGAAACCGCGCCTTAATCGAGCGTATTTTCAATGCATTTCGCGACATCGTTTATATTGAAAACGAGGACAGCAACGGCCTTTTGGTTTATATTTTCTATTCCGAAAACCCTTGAAGATGATATTGGCAATGACCGTTTTCGTTCGAACGCCCCGTCAATATAACAAGGTTAAGTTATCCCTTTCAAATTTTGCCGAGTTTATTTGACTATTACGGCTATGCTATGGAGCGAATGGAATTCAAAGTGCAATTAACAGAGTTTAGAGCATGTGAGCTATCTTGAAATTATACCGCTTTTATTGTGTAATGAGATTAAGACGGTGTTTGCAGTTAAGCGCAAAAAAGACGTTTTTCCGACATTTTACGATGTGCGCTGCGACACATGTGGCATAGAAATTAACTATTTCTCACCGTTTTTTAGTTACGAAAACCTTATAGTATCTCTAGCACATAGCGCTTTCGATAAAACGAACGAGATACTTGTCAAATGGATTCCAGATTGTTAGGTTTGCGAGACCACCTATAATTATCATAACTGAAACCAACAAACGTGTTTTAATTGGTTCCACTTTTGATACAATGACAAAATATTAACCTAAAATGACCGGACACTTCTTTTGTTGTCGAGTATATCATCCGTCTTAAACTGTTACTATCAAGAGGTATAAATTTACTGATTTTTATCTTGGGTCAAGCATATTCGTATTTGAATTACTTTCACCTGCCTCTTTCTCTCAAACAAGACAAAATGTTAAAGGCTCGCACATGTGTAAACGCATTCAAACCCGCATAGGAAGTAAAACACCAAATAGGAAGAACGAGGAAGACAAAGCCCTTTTTGACATAGATTGTGGTGTGGTATAACTTCCTCAGTATGGTGGCCACTCAAGTCATATATTTCTATATAAATCTTTGAAATTAAAGTAAAATTATAAGAGCAAGCACGAAGTACTCAAATAATATTATGTATGATCTTATGTATGTTGTCGTTACTATGTGTTTGATTGCGATTGTACTATAGTCACAATAGAAATGAAAAATGCTTAATTGTATTATTTTATCCACGCAAATCAGTCGTATAAAGCGTAGTAAAGATTCGATTTAGTAATTAAAAACCTACATCTAGTTTACACAGAGAATCTAAATCATTAGATTAATAAAATTAATTGCATAGGACGCCTCCAGTTGCTATCTTTTGAAAATAAGATAAGCTAGTGTGATCCTTCATTATAATTGCATTATTTACATTTTCATATTTTATCTTATGTTACAAATCGATGAAATGTCATGTATCATATACACTTGACGCATGCTCCTATACTCCGATCCTTGGATACAACCGAATAAAAAAAACATTTTGTTACGTTACCAATACTCAAATCGGATACTAAACAGCACACATTCGACTAAGAATATGAAAATGGATTCAGGTATATCATTTCTTTTAAATGTTGTTTGTTCCTGATGATGAAAGTGCAATGGCAAGAGGAACAATTCTTCGCTTGAAATAAGAATAGCATGAACAATTTAGTGAACAATTTATATTTTAGTATTAGTAATTCACATCTTTTTATTTACTGCATTTTTGATAGCTTTAAACCTTGATTTATTTATAGGTTTTTGGACAGTATGGAAACAATTTTCTTGACATTTTATATGACCTAAAACCTGGCATCGTTCACTATGCTGCAACATTGACAAGGCTTCAACTTCTAGTGTATGTTATTTTAAAACAGTTTTCGCAAGTCTTTTTATTCGGTTCATGGTTATACATGCTTGTACTAATGATTGTGTGTGAGAGCTGCATGTGAAACGACTGTTGCGTACGTATACTATGCGTAAACGTGTTTACAGTTGCAAAGATTGAAGAATTTGTGATACTTTGCTTGTGGATAACTTTTTTATCTTAGCTACTTAAGAATTATTGGTTCCACATCAGGATTTCCTTTAAAAGGGCATTTCTTTCAAATACGATTTCAATATGATAGCAAACCATTTTAAAAAGTGGTTGTTAGATGTTGTCCTTCAATACCAAAATATCATAATTCTCAATATTTTCCCAAATACTCGATTTAGTTCCTTAAACCCTCAAAGAAATGCCAAAATCCGTAACATACAGCTGTCTAGCATTGAATTGGTGCAGTCTCACAACACTTAATTAATACATTATTTCTAGATGAAAAAAAACACTCATATTAGGTATCTGATTCTCACATCGCTGTATATTGTTCGATTGGGTGTATCGGTATATTTCTTTAGAATTGGTTGGTTCGATCAAAATATCGAGTTTATGCAGCTATATAAGCACGAAAGACAAGTGATTAACGACTTGTTAAGAGTCAAGTACATAGTCAGGGAAAAATGCTCTGAAACCCAAACATAAGTTAAATTGAAATGTGAAACACAATGGTGAAATTAATTGCTAATGGGCAAATCTTTGATGAAAATACTTACCAGAAACTATGAATTCTCCCTTGACTAGAATTTGGTCTGTTGCTGCACGAACTTGAATGGACTTGAATGGCCCTTGAGAACACTTGTTGTAAGGTGAGGAAAATTAGTAATAAACTTATAAGCTCTTGTCCTGAGGTTATTTGTAGCATTTCGGAAAGGTAAATATTCCTTTACTGTATGTGGTATCTCTATATACATTTATATGTAATAGTTCGCTAACATATTGAGTAAACAGATATTTTAAATCTTTTTGTTCAGACGACAAAACATACGATAGTACATATGCTGCTGCTTATTCGGTATAATGCTGAAATGGATGAATTGCAAGTTGAAGTTGAAGAAAATGTCTTTTGAAATACTATCACATATGTGAAAAGCTACAAAGCATCAAATGCAATAAGACAACACCGATTTAGTTATAAGCAGGTTGATAATATTATCGTTGGCAAAAATATTAAGTGCAAAGCAAATCAGTCGGTTAAACCACTTTGTGACATCTAATTGCTTTGATTTTCCAAATAAAACTATTAATATGCCGCATGAAAAAAATATTGCCCCATTAAAGGCAAGTTAAGGTAAGCGGCGAATAAAAGGATTGTCCTACAATTCCTTTTATGATTCTTATGGCAAATAAAAGGCAATGACTGTGGTCATAAACTGTCATTTACTTCTTTAGCTCAATGACATAAGGCAAAATAGATTGTGTTGTAGACATGCCTTGATGTCGCATAAATACTACATAAACTATTTAAAAAGATAGCAATATTCATTTATGTATTTAACAAAATAAAATATGTGTTTATAAAGGAATAGCAACATGAATTCAGGTATATAAACTATAATTTTGATATATATTTCATTATTTTATATTACCTTCTAATAAAGATATCGTGCCATATGACGCAATGATTTGAATCGATTTTATATCTTTATCGAGCTTTTTGCAGTAAATGTCATACCAATGTTATATACCAGAATCATGGCTGAACGAAATCAAAACAATATCTAGTTTTGATATATTTGTAGGTTTTTGCATGGACTTATTTGAAAATATTTAATGTAATATTATCAAGAAGGATGAAACATGTAGATATAATTTAGATTTAAAGTAAAGGTTTGTTCTAAATAGTTACATCGCTTTTATCTCCTTAAAAAAAATGATTGTTAATATCGATAACCCATGAAATAGGGAATGTAGATAATGTTTTGCATATTTTGTGTGATATAACAATTATCTATTGGGTATGAAATCTATCACTTTCTTGAAATATTTACCATGGTTAATTTTTGAATGTCTCATTTTGACATGAACATAATAGACATTTGCCTTTCTCTCAATATAACAAAATAGTTGCAAATATTCCTTTAGGATGACTTATTAATTTACATTTTTTTGTATGTTTATAAAAAGTTTATTAATGGTGTTCAGCAGTTAAAGAGGAAACATGCACGATTTTGTTGATGCATTACCTTGAACAGATATCTTTCTATAACCCTTAACAGGTCCCATGATTAGATTGTCATACACCATGCATTTCATATATACTGAAATATATGCATTAAAGAAAAAACTGATCAACTTTAGCCTGTCTTAAATTTAAAACGGAAACTATAATAAAAACAAGTAAATGGATAAATATTATATATATATATATCTAAGCAATGCATAAAGTTAATATCGTGATAGCATATTTGAAGCACTTAATGTCGATGCGACATTGAAACAAAAATGAGACTTTACATTACAAAATATGTCATTGTAATTGTGACGTCATCAACCATTCTGTACATTTATGCTCAGCCCAGATCATTTATGAAGACTATAACTGCAAAATGTAATTATATCCATCATGCTTAAGGTCACATATAAAGATATTTTGATATGTGTAAGAAATGATTAATGGTACAACTGTTTAACATTGCGAGGGTCTTTGACTGTTTCGAATTGTCCTTTGAATCAATATATGTTTTATGATATACGTTTTAGCAACTTCTTATTTAAAACCAGTGAACCATGCATAGCCTGAGAGACGGGAGTTATTGTTTTTTTAATTTCTCTAATGTTTTATGAACATGGCAATTTTTATGATTTATCAAATGTTTGTTCTATGCAAATTAATGCTGTAAAATGACATGATGACGTTGTAAATACAAATAATGAATTTACATGCAAAAAATATCTATTTATGTCGCAAGTTGACCATGTGGAGCTCATTTCTCTTATGTATAAGTATATGTAATTTCATTTTACTTGGGAAGAGCTGAGGGTATGAATGTGCTTATGCAATTGCAAGCATGCTCAAGGCTACATAATACGTTATAGTTGTGTCAAAAGCTCCAGGGTTATAATAAGTGCATACTACTTTGTAGTTGTGTCAGAGGATTACGGGTTATTGTTTTGTCTTCGATTGTCCCTAATTCTGAATACATACTCGATAAGACAAGTTATTGACTTTGGCTGATGATCAGTATACCTAGCATGAGCTATAGGTACAATTAGGCAAGATAGACTTGATCAAAAAATTGTGTTCTATTTTCGTAAAGTTTGTAAGGATTTCTAGATAAATTGTTATGGCTATTAGATTATCTCGACCTTGGATTGATTCAAGAGTTAGATCAGCAAGTTTTTTCTGCAATCCTATACCCCACACCCAGTACTATATATCATGACGCATTTATAAGTTCACTCTAATGCCCAATCGACCAGTTCATTGAAATGCACAATCGACCAAATCATCCACAGTGGCACTCGCGTTCATAAAATGACATTTGTATGATGTTTTCAAGGTTAATAGAATATGTTGAATGTGAGCACCCAGGGTGCGAACGTATTTTTTATAGGCATTCAAATGTAAATGCTCTTAGTTTTAAGGTGTATATTTCCATTAAACACACAATCGCACTAACGCAAATGTAGTCTCAAATGGAAAAACAGACGTACGACGGTCGCTTAAGCAGCCGCGCCACATCTTAAGTGTACCCCTACACATGTGTTTTGGCACTACGCATCATAATTAATGTGATGCAAATGTTTGAAAGGCTTGCAACTTTTGACAGACCAAGCAATAATATAATCATTTAATCAAGGTTTCATGTGGACTTTTTATTTGAAGGTACACATCAATATCGATCATAGTTATTGACAAATGAAACATATCTTTAAAATATTTTTGACAGGGATATTTTGCAGGGCACCCTCTTATTCATTTATTTGGCTGATATATTTTGTGGTCAGAACCACAGAATCAATTTTCTCTGCCAAAGATGATAGCGTTTTTTCTTTTCGTCAGGCGGTAGATAACTATGTTTGTAAGGACCTTGCGGTTTTTTATTATATGTAAAATAGTAACCTCAGGGTAAAAAAAGTAAGATTAATTCATTAAATCTCTTATACGATGTGTTTATATATAAATTACAGATATCTGGTATCAGTTTTTATAACACAAGTAATTGTATATAACAATTAGTAATGTTATGATATTTTTGCATATTCTTTACCATCCCCAGTGCTGTAAGAAAATCATATTATCTAAATATGTGTTCGTGAATAAATCACAATCTATATTTGTGCTCGAAATCATTGAATATATTTCCATTAAGACTACCATTTGACCTGAAAGATCGGATAAAAGAATATATGCTGAACATTGAAGCATTACATATGATTATTAACGCATGATGAAGTATTTACCTTTCACTGTGTAAAAGTGCCTTGACATATAGATTTAGCCTTGATTGACCCTTATCCATGCTTGTGAGTGAATAATTACCCGCTTAACAGGGGTTGAAAGTAGTTTATTATTAATCAACCATGCAAAGATTGCGCCTGTGGTCAAATAATATTCAATAGATGCGAGTTTGCGTTTAAGATTAGATGCCTATTTATTTACTTTGAACATGTTATTCTTTCTCTATTATTTTAACAATGTGAATTGTAATGTTGATGCTTGAGAAAGATAATTAGAATATGGTGGTTTATTATATCATAGCATTAATCACGAGATATAATATAAATGATGATTATAAAAATATTCAAAGCAAGGGAAAGCATACCTCTTTAGCATTTTACTGCATTGTATAACCTATGCCAGGTCTGCATTTTCAGAGTTATGTTGATATTGGGTAGAATAAAGCCACCATTAACTATTCATTTCACAAAAATATAACCTGATTTGGTAATTTTATTTTAAAGCCTCTATGTTTGTTATGTTTGTTAAGTCGTTTATTGCAAAACATACTTTGTATTATGTACCTTTATTGCATTGTTCTATGCCTATATATATATTTGATATGATATGATTAAGGCAATTTGTTGATCCGTATGAATTATATAATATTATCGATATACCATATTTCAATTTATTTGCTGGTTCAACGACCGATAAAACATGGGTTCGAGTATTTGGAAATATCAATTCTACATATTCTAAAAGGGTAATCGTGCCCCAGCTTGAGTACTCTGCCCCTACTTGGGCGTCGTTGATAACCAAAGACCAACTTATTAGTTAATACAATAATCAATGAAATGTCTGTTATGTATAATTCTATAATTATTATTTTCACGGAAACTAAATGTTCTGATTGTTATCTTAAGTGAAAATGCCTATTCATGATATTTTAGTTACTTACACCTGATATTTTCTCTCGAAACAAGACAAAATTGTTTTAATGCTTATAAAATTGCAAACACGTTCAAAGCAGTTTAGGAAATAAAATAAAAGTTAATAAAATATCAATAACCAGGAAGACATAGCTAATTCGGAAAAAGATTGTGGTGTCTCATTGTGTGGGCTCAAACTTCCTATGGCCCTAAAATGTTGTGGACAAGACAATTTATGTTTTATTGAGTTGTATGATTATTCAAAATTGAATGTGATAATGCAGAGATCAATGTAGTAATCACACTTCATTTTAATATGACATTTAATATTATTTTTGATTATTTCATAATTTATTGAGTTCAATTATAAATACAAACCCTACGTAGTCCAATAATATCAAATATAAAATATCGATAGATTAATTTCAAATTATTGCATTTGAAAGGACATGTTTGTTCTAAATTCTTTCTCTTATGAACAAACGGCTCAATATTTGCGTATTTCGCTATCTTTGATCGCACCTCAAACATATTAACAATTGAAGCGAAAATGAGTATAATATAATAGTGTGCAAAGTCGGTTTTTTTTTGCAAAGCAAATCAGTCGTAAACACCATAACAAGAATCGACTTTGTAATTAAAACCTTAATTTATTTTACCAAGAGGGTCTGGGTTATGGGATAAATGATATTTATTGCCTAGGGCACCGTAAGGTGATATCTAGAGCAAATGAAGAATAATTAGAGGGATCCAAGTCATGTATGAATCATTTATATTATTTCTTAATCATTTCTTTACGTAAGAGAATGTTGGGATAGTTTGTATTGTATATACTTTGCGCATGCTCATAACAACTATCCTTGGATACAACCGAATAGAAAACAAAAAAAATACGCCACCACACTTCAAATTGGCTACTAAACAAAATATTATCTTTTTTTTTCAAATAAGAATATCAAAATGGATTCAGGTAAATTGATTTTGATAGCTGTCGTAAATCGTTTTTTTAACTTGTTGATTATACTGTGTTGACACAGAGAACGATTATAAACTAGCTTTATAAACAGCTTTAGTGAAAAATGTGTATAGGTCAGTATTAACAATGCAACACTTATGTATTTGCGAAAACTTTCATAGCTTTAAAACTTGATTAATTAATATTTTATTTAGATCAAATTGATCTAAAAACAGCTTGACATACTTTCTGACCTAAAATTACCTAACATTGTGTCATAATATCACGAAACTAACTGGGCTTTAACGTGTAGTGCCTGCACGTTTTGTTCATTGAACGTTTCGGCATGTCTTTTATATTTGGCATATAGTTACACAAGTCTGTACATAGGATTTTGTTTGGGCATTTCTATTGTCAAGATTTCCTTGTGAAAGTAAATTTTAATTTTGAGACCTGTTAGATGTCCGTTCATGTTCCGAAATATTATCGCTATTTCGGTTAGTAAATAGTCGTGTCATAACGATGTCCACTAAATTGTCGTAAATGATTGGATCGATCCCTTTATTTCCCTCCTACAAATAACCACTTCCGCTACGTTTAGCTGTCTAGCCTTCAATTGGCGTCTCATGGCAATGTTGTAAGCTTGCCAATTTCAGTTTTACTGTATTTTACAGTTTCTAACTATGCGTCGAATTACAAATAACATATGAACACATAATGATATAAAGCGTTAGTATCATTTTAACATCGAATACTACAGGTACATTGTTTTATTAGGTATCTTAATATTAGTGATATCGTTAAGCCATGTTATTGTCACTGTTTAATTCTGCATGACAGAACATTATGTTTTATCATTTCACAACAAATGTTGTAAAATTAAGCGTTTACATATGTTGAACACATAATTTTAATCAAAACTTTCACAAATATTTACGTGTGTGTTTAGCATAATGTCCTGAACAAAACAAGTATGATTTTGTAGCAATATAGCAATTAGCAATATTTCGAAATCGTATTTTCTAATATAATTATCCTATGTTAGTTGTTATCGATTTCATTCCAATAAACATTCTATGCCGTGATTAACATTTTAAACCTAGATGATATGTTCATAGAACATTCAAGGTTATCTTAGTTCATGTATTGTCACTTCTGACAGTAGCAACATCCCATCAGGGGCATGAAGTAAGCTTTGGAGATTGCTATTTGGTTTTATATTGTTTTGCAATGAATGATGCAACGCATCCTTAGCTGTTTTTTTCTCGTTGCAGGGTATTTATTCATCTCGATTGGGTCCCTGTTCTTTGTATTATGCTGCATGGCAGAGGTTGAACAGATTATTCACTCTACGAATGAGGTAAGCGATAAATGGCTTTAAACATCAATAAACGTATCTGTATCAAATACTTATCGATATTGAAACACTGTTTGTATATTACTTCAAAACGTTGCTCTAAACATTCTTAAACAATTTAAACCATGTAATTGTTTGGTTTAGTTTGCGTTTGAAATATTTCAGTAGGTATGGAATACCGAATTGATGTTCTTTATTTGAGATAAGCTAGAAAATTATGTAGTTTTCTCAAAAGATATAAACATAACTCAAGTTGAACCCATGGTGCTTTGTTTTATTTTTTATGGGTGGTAATTTGAGATAGTCTATGACAAAAACGGTTCCCGATCGCCAGACCTGACATTAGTCAGAATCTGTTCTTCTCAAAACTTGGAAGTTTGTGTTGAGGAAGCTATGTTCAAGCTTATAATTAATATATCATTCAGCACTTGATCATCTTAGCTTCCTTCAATTTAGATAATGAAACATACCATCCAGAAAAGAAGTTTATCATCTGAAGGAATACGAAGTATGTGGTTTTTATCATACGATTTGTTAAGTTAAAATAAACAAAATATACACAATTTGAAAGAAAAGAAAGGCAAAATAAGTAGTTTATGTTTTTAATATGCATGATATATATGTATAGTCATAGCATCTTGTCAGATTCCATGTGCATTGCTTGTTAAATCTTGAAACAAAATTTTGTCAAAGCTGACTTTGGGTCCTTTTAGACAAGAGAGATTTTTGTTGGCATATAGAATATATGATATGTTTGATCAAATTCGTTTATTTACTTATCGCCGTAACTGAACACAAAGTCGAGTAATAATTAGGTCCAAGCAAACATATAAATTCATGTGGCAAGAAATTTAAATAGTCTAGAGGCACGACAGGTTTTAATAAAACTATACATTTTAAATGAGAAATATTGAAATCATCAGTAGAAATGAATAAAACTAGATTAATTAGGTATTCTTTGAGCACAGGTGTCTCTTTTTTCTTTCCTATATTTTGATGTAATAATTCATAATTTGAATCAATATTTGAAGAACTGGCACAGTGCTTTTAAATAGCGAATCTTGAAAAAAAAACGTCAGTTACGTGTATAATAGGAATCGATGATACCATTTTTGGGCCAAAGATGCCTCCCAGTGATTTCAGCAAGGCAACAAAGGGTATTGTGTCATATGGGTGTGAGTCCTAAAGTTCTAATATATTCAAGACCATATAGGCTAGTAGAAATAGGCCCAGAATTTGCCGAACCTAGATAAAAATTTAAAAAATATGGCTGAGCCCATACAAAGGTTGCCAGATGTATTTTACGTCATAAAGCTATAAAGTCATTATCGTTATAAAGTCATTATCTGACATACATACTGTACGTTTAAAACACCAGGAAATACATTAAATACCACGTGATCTATACTATGTATAAGGACGTTTTTGATTGTACTTTTATGACGTTACTCACTCGGCAAATGACCTCATCAGGACATCCTCATCAGGTTAATTTAGATTCTCGACGCAAATAGGACGTCGCTACAAAGTCTAAAACTTTCTATCAATGTCGTTAAAAACATCTTTAGCATCTAAAGATTTTGGTGACATGACATTTTCGGCGTATAGAAATCGTCTTCACGACTATGTTTAGTATGTTTCCACATGATGTCAAAACAATGACGTTGATATGACAATTGAAAATGTCACACAAACGTTTAGACGTATGATCATGTATATCATGAAACGTATCGGTTTCAAATGGGAATAAGATAGTTAAGCTGATTATCTATAACCTGCACATATCATCTACATATTCAAGCCATACCACGTACATAAGGCGTGTGATAAAAAAAACGTTTTATGGACATCGAAATATGTCATGTCATTCAAAGTTTCTCCTATATTTGTGAGTTTATGCCATCAATATGACGTCGTATTTTGAACATCATAGTGATTTCCTATTTTGCGTCGTGGATGTCAGGACGTCCAACGTCATTAGGCGAGTGGATAAGGTCAGAAAAGTACGTCCCAAATCTTCCCTAGGTGTTTCAACGGCGATACTACGTCTGAAAAGCACATTCATATCCTCTTGAATGGGAATTATTGATTTAAAGTCTAGATAATAGATTTTTCAAGTGTAGCAAAATCAAGCACTTGCGATATTGAATTAAAAATATTGTTTATAACTTCCCAGATGTATGTGTAGCCACCGTAATCGGAACAAAGCTTTGAATAATGATGATTCACAATGTTTGCCCAATACACATCCTTTTGACGTTATTTGCCTATGTCCTTTTTAGTGCTCTATTGAGCCCTGGTATGATTTGCCGGACTTTATATCAAACGTTGTTTTACCGTCAATGTCTGACATCTAAAAGACTTTCAGCGGAAATTGTCATCTAAGATACTGACATAAGACCCTCCCGATGCATTAAGTTAAGCTGATCATCATTAGTCTTTGACAGCTTGGCATTTTGAACTAAAATGCCGGCTTTAAACAGTCGTGTTATAATTAGAATATTATTATTTTTGGCTATATCCTGTAATAGTCCCGATTTATCGCTATGATGCGCGTTGTTTCGTATATGGGAAATCATAAGGGGACGGATACAGGATATAGCCTTATTTTTAGGCGGCCAATTTTAATTTCTCGATTTTTTTGTGGTTTTTTGCACGTTTCCTTTAGGTGAATATTTGGTAACATACACATCACACGTGTTTTACATGTTTTATTCACGTTTTTCACGTTGTTAAAACGTGTTTTCACCAAGTGCAAATAACGTATTGTTTACGTTTCCCATTTAAAGTTAGTTTAAAGAGAAATTAAAACGTTTTAAATACGTTGTTTTAAGGTTTTAAAAACGTTTTTGGGTAACGTTTTCAGGAAACGTTTTAAAAATGAAATTCTTGATGGACAAAACAACGTTTTTCACACAAACCGGAAACTAGTTTTTCTCGTTTTAAAAACGTTTCTCTGTTTACTGGGAAATTAGTCGCTATTGTGCCTAAGTCAACCTTCATTTGATCTGGCCTAATATTGCCAACTTCATATGACCCACGTTAAATACATGTTTGAGTATTTAAAATAAGGTGTTATAAGATAAACATCAGTATTATGTCCACAAAGAAAACACAACACTCTAACGCAAATATGTAGGCCCGTCTCTTTTTCATTGGATTTTACAACATAAGCTTTCATTTAATTCTCTTATGCATGTTACAAGTATATATTTGCTAAATAAATAAAGAGAAATACAAAAAACGCTATATTCGTTTAATTTATCTGAAATTTGGAATCGGAATCATATTGAAATGATTTAAGGAATAATTATTGGTGAGTAGAACATTAATTTGGATTACATCTATGTGTCAATGTAATTAATGTAATGGTTAAAGGTCCTTTAAGATAGAAGTATAAAGTTAGAATAATGCTTATTCCAGGACGATACATATGTTGATATTAATTCAAACGTTATCCGATGCCTATATTAATATTCCCTTATATTTTGAATATTTATTAAAGTCTATATTGAAGTATATTTATTGTTACTCTTCCATTTGCTATTTTTTATCAATTAATATAATCATATTTCGTGTTTATATTGATGATTGTTTACACCTGTCGGACATTGAATTCTAGGTTTGAAATTTGATAACTGAAAAATTAAATAAATCTGTAATAATATAAAAAAGCTGATCATAAGCAGCAGCATTTATTATAAAATTTAACAATATTTCTGTTGTTTTGAAAAATGGATTACTCAATAATGAAAATGTAGAAACATGCTGTTCAATAATATTTTAAATGAGGAGTCTTGTTCGAGCCGTCCTAATAGAGATAACTAGATCCTATAAATATCATAATTAAGCTGACTATTTATTTTTAAAGGCCTCTACATAATATATCAGTCGTGAACATAATTTGCCAACATCATCTTTTTACAAATAATTAAAAGTAGGCTTTCTATAAATATATGGTGACAAGTTTAAACGAGCAATGCAATATGAGCCAAATTTTGTCTTGTCTGTGGCCAGACTAAGATATTTCCTAATATTTATCTACAATTTCATATAAAACTATTTTTCTCTCATGTATTGTTCAGAGCATTTCTGCAAACTTGATTGCGGAAATAGGCATTTCAATAACAAAAGGAAAAGAAGGAAATGCAAATCAAAATGTGATAAAGGTAAATTTAATGAAATTTAAAAGATATAAACGTTTTTTGAAATTCAGGATTACACAAAACATGTTTAATGTATAATACTTAAGGGTAGTTTAGATAAGTCATGGCCAATTTGTATTGTCTGTAGGTGTTTTACATTGTAGCCAACTTTTTGTTTTTATTTGAGACCATGGAATGAAAATAACTGACAGTGTATAGATGATGCTCATTTTTATAGTAAAACCATCCACTAGTCTATTTCGTTAAAGGCCATTTTTAAGAAAGGTTCCGGTATAGCTCATAATTAAAATACTACAAAATAGTATATGTAAATGTTGGATGGTGTATAGGGCATAAACAGGTATACATATTCTAGCAAATATCAATGTTGAACATGGTCGGCTGAGTAATTTATAAGCAAGCAGATTCTTGCTTTGAATACTTTGCAAACATCTCAAATGCCAGTTATTGTGATGATAATTCTTATGTATTCAATATATGATTTATCATATGACACTTCGTATATATCTGAAAAAAAAACAAAGCATTTGACCTTACAAATGCTGATATGGGGTTCTGAATGACTTTAAATGATTACCTACCTGGTATACTATTTGAGTGAATTTGATAAATTTACAATACGAGGAGGGCCAAATACATTAACTTATATAGTGAGGAGGATATCGAATCATAATTAAACAAAAGGCATTATTGGTTTATATATGTGGCATGCGAATGCATATATTTTATGAATCAAACAAATATATTGTTTGCGTTATAAATAGAAGCATTATGGTATGTTATTGGTCTTCCATAAAACTCAAAATTTCTGGCATTTTCATGACGCTATTGGAATTGAAAAATGAAGTGAAGATTTCTTCAAATACTTTATCAGTATTTTAGTTATTAGGAATATTCTAGAAAATAGAGGGTATTAAATGAGAGAATTTTGAAAGAGTTTGGTAAAGAAGAGTTCACATACCTGCATTTTTTCTGATACAAATTTAATTCATAACTTAGGATATGAATAGAATATGTGTTGATAACTTCTTAGAAAAATTTGCCTGTCTTTCACCCGATTGATATTATTTTTTTATCATAGACAAAAAAGACCCTGATATGGACTGTTTACGGAGAGACTTGGGGTGTGGCGGAGGTAGTAGCTCAGGGTGTTGGCGCCTTGATTTCTATATCCTGACGGAAATGGGCGATTCATATGATTTGAAATCACGCGAGGTTGACTGCATCAGGGATAAAGTGGATAGAGAAACGACCGATGATTCTCACTTTAAGTAAATTTTAACGTCACTTCATCAGAATAATTGAAAGAGACTTATAATGTGTCCAAAGCGGTAAAATATGTAGCAAATGTAGCAACAGCGTCCATAGATTTGGGTACGAGCTTCAATGACTTAGACGTTCTTTCAAGAAATTGTTTAAGTGTCCAACCAAACTAATTAAGCTACATGTAATATTATTTACAGTGTTTTTTTTTCTATAGAGTCAAACGAACCGGACCTGTGGGACCTGGAATGTTAGAAAAGCGAGATCATGAAATCGAATTTCGAGCCCGAGACATTCGTGGAAATAAGGAATATTGCGACGTCAAAATTAAAATTAAAAGTATATTTCAATTATCAATTCTATTCTTATTTGATTTCACAGATTGGTTTGCAATTTATTCAATGAGTTTCATGTTGACCAACTTTATTTAACGATAAAAAGACTAATCGAAAATGGCGCACTTGTCTATATCTTTTTTTCTTTATCTTGTTTTTTTTTCTAAAGTGGTTTCTATTTGCCATTGTTCTGTATATCAATGAAACACATCATAATCACCTTTTGAAATAATGTCATAAAGGTAAAACGTCTCATATTCAATGGCGCTTAAGACTTACAATGATGGCCATGTGCTATAATCGCAAATGAAACTCACTTATGCTTTGGTTAGGATAAACGGCTTGGAAATATCTATTCGATGTTTTACTGATATTTGTTTTGTAATTTATGTATTTAAGGTATGATAAATCTTTTATATAATTGGATTGTTCATCATTGGTGGCGGTTTTAGTCACCCTATCATAATACAAATCATGCCTTAAATCAACCAGGCTATGTAAATGCAATCTTAGATTATAATATTATTTAACATGTAGGATAAGTCAATTTACCTTTATATGGGTAATTCTACACCTTCACCCAAATGCATAGACAACGGGTCAATTTGAACGTGGAACGTTATTATTTGAAAACATTAGTATATAACTTGCAGTTTTGAGTGATAAAATTATACTTATCATATTCTAAACTGTCTAATATTGTATTTTGATGGCATACAGATCGATGGCAAAGTTAAACCGTTTATGAGGTATTCGGGACCAAAACATTGAAAAGCATGAAAAGTGCGTCATTTTCCGATTATTCCGTTTATCTTTCTTTTATTAAATTGTTTTATATTGATACTATTTTTATTTTAATAAGGTAAAGAATGCTCACCGCTGGACGACCTAACAAATGGCGGAGGTGTCAAATATCTTGACAGAACCAATCAGGTTCTAGGGGGATACCATGGTGACCGACCAATCTACGGAGATCGCGCTGAATATACATGTGCAACTGGATTTTACCTAGAGTGTCGTGTGGGTAGTGAATGGACTAGTGACACATCTGCATGTGGGGGTAGGTTCACCTATATTTATCAATAAGATACGAAATGCAAGCTCTGTCTAATATGACAGAAATATAAGTATACTGAATGGTAATTCTTTAATTAAATGGGTATGCACTAGTTGGTACAATTTGTTTGATTACAAATCTCAAATTATGAAAAAAAACGTAATAATATATCAACGGCTAATCATAATACAGTTCGAAAGTGCGACGGAAACCCCTATGATAATTCTGACGGAGACTGGAACGAGTGTAACGAAAACGAAAGGGAATGGTCGGTTAGTTGGACGCAGTCGAATGAGTTCAGATGCACAGGTAAGATTCGTTAGATATAACAATCTATATAAGTTTTGTTTTCATCAAGACATTTATCCACGCAAAAGTGTAAGCATTTGCCGCATTGTAAAATATACGCATTAATTATGACCACATCATTGATCATTAATACCAAGGCTTAAGCAAATGCAAAAAGTGTAAAAATGTGTTTTTTCATTCTTGTTCAGCATATATATGTCCTTCAAGCGATCTACATTCATCGACCTGTGATGACACTCAATACCAGGGCATTTGCAATGAATTCGAGAGCTGCTCGGAAGGGTTCTACCGCTCTGGTACTGCGACAAGTGCGGAGTGTCTGTTCGACCAAACTACGATGCAACCTGTGTGGGAATACAGTGGATCACCTCCGGATTGTTTACGTAAGTAAATAATTTCATAATAAAGGAAAGCAAGTATTTTTTAAAAATGAGATTGTCTTTTATTCAAGTATGTGTGGTCGATGAACTTTTCGGTCGATGAACTATAAGTATACCGGTTTTAAAACCAATATTACGCCTAAAACAACACCTCGAGTCTGCGCGTTTAGGTAGATCTGAGGTTTCGGATGAGCATGTGCCTATGGGCACAATAGGGGCAAAGCATAGGCGTATCTTTAAGACATTGCTTATAGGCTTTTTTTCAAATTGCCCATCAACATGCTTTACTTCTTCCCATTCGATGACTATTCGCTGGTCAAAGCGGGTAGATTATTTTATATTTGACACCGTTTATTATCATACTCTATTTTTGGCATGTATTCTCTAAAGCTGTGAGGCTGACAGATTTTTTTTCGAAAATTGCGGATGGGAGTGTGGCATCGTTTGCGTATCTTATGTCTATTGACGGATGTATATTTATGTCGGTGATGGAGTTATCGAACACCGCCACGTTATATGACATATATCGCTGTTTATTGTTAATAAATGCTACATGAGGCGCTTACAATGTTGATCCCTTATCTAGCTATCCAACACACTGTGTACGTATCATATAACGAGATAGTTTTGAAAGAAGGTAGCTATAAAACATTGATATATGACGCGAGCAGGGCTCGAGCTCAGTGCCGCCAATTCAATACATGCTTGGCTAGTCAGCCGCTGTACTGACTGCGCTTGTTGGTATGAAATTTCTTTTTGGAAATCAAAACATTTCACTTAAGCTGGGTGCAGTATAGCATGAAGTCGCGAATTTTGATATTTTATATGAAAAACATTGAACATTAGGTATCGTAAGGGTAAAACGCTCAAAATAGCTTCCACTGAGGTCAGAATCGTAAAACTTCTTATACATCAAAACTTTATTTTCTATCAATTCAATTCTTAATGTTTGATTAAGGAATGAAATAAACTTATCTAATAATACTACTCATTTTCTGTTGCTACGCTCAGACAATTATGTACGCATTTCAGGTTCGCTTTAAAAACTTTGTAAAGATGCCAATCAAAGTAAACTGTTCTTCTGGACATTATCTTGTATTTTTCTTAATTTTACTGCACATATTTATTGTTTATGCTTTCGAATTGTTCTTTTATTAGAAAAAACATCGTTCGAAATGTGATGCTTAAAGTTAAAACAAAAATCCTGTTATTTTGTCGAATCTTCATTTAAATTATCTGTTATGTTTGGTATAAATATTCCTTTTTTATACAAAACATGCACATTAATTGTATCGTTCAAAGTTAGAAGTCATTATATAAACCTTTATTTTTCCATAGCTCTGGAGTGTTCAGCCGCATCACTATCTATTGATTGTCCAATGGGTGAAAATTGTGGATTTCTCGATGGAGCATGTAACGCGGAATTCAGTTCAACCTGTGACTTTGTCTGCCCAGAAGGATATTATGCAGAACCTGCCTTTGCAACTTGCGTTTATGATAGCGACTCCGGCGGGGTTATGTTTGATCAAGTACAAGCGAATTGTTCTCAAAGACCAGGTTAGTTAAAATATGATATGGCCTAGTATTCTCTTCATCCCTTAATCAATCTTCATTAAGAGGGAACCGCAAAAATAAAGAGTAATCTTGCTTTCTGAGGTCTATGGAAATAGATAATAATGTATCATTGAAACAAATACTTGTATTGAAATTATTTGTAAATGTTACGCTAGGTACTTGTTAGAAATGGTGTAATTTATAAATAGTTTAGTAATTTTTCATAAACAATTCACAAATATATCATTGCAGTTAATATTTTCAATCGTTATACAGATGCCTGTTTTGAATCGGATATTTACATTCAACCGAGAAACGGAGCAATAGGATGTATAGGCGGTACTGCATATATGGCCTGTGAAGTAGCCTGTTCCGAAAATTATATATATCCGATTGGTGGAGATAATGATTTCCTATGTTTCGATGGAGTATGGTTGCCAATGAATATAGAAGATTGTTATGGTATGTATTTTTAAAGCTTATAATACGTTTTGTCTGTAATATCGAGCATTAAACAACAATTGATAATTCACCTTTTGTCTAATTTGAATTAAATCATTTATATTTATCATTATATTCGTATGTATTTCAGAGTCTCCTTCAAGCAATGTTGTACAGAACATTGTAATCACATACCAAGGCGATTGTTCTCATGAAAATGAGGATGAAATCGCTTCCCAGTTTGCAGCATTGTTTGAAGAAGAATTTCCAAGTTTTCATACCGAAACAATAGTTGTGTTATGTGGAGATATCGATAGGAAAAAGAGGTCCATTTATAGTTTACAAATCATCTTAAGTGTTTCAAAATCGATTGACAACGGAATCGACACTCCATCATCACTTGAACAAATATTTTTGGGTGTTCAGCATAGTTTGGAGGAATTAGGAGTGCAGGGCGAATTGCTTATAGGCTCACCAGCTTTACAATTCGAGTCATTGACAGCCAGCGAACTGGAATATGCATGTGAAAGTGGCCATGTACTAGACGTGACCCTCAATTGTTGTAAGTTTCCTAATACATTTTTTTTAAGTAAGTAGAGAATATTAATAGTAATGTCAATATACATAAAAATCTTGTTATATAGCTGATTATACAAATTAGGCAATATCATATGTGTGCGTCTTCCAAATGGTTCACTTTGCCTGTTTCTGCCATCATTTTTTTATATTTCGATTTATTGTATTGTATTCAAATTTTTGGTTTTATTGTATTCAAACTAAAAATATAATGTTTGATACCAATTTAAATATTATGCATCGTTTCAGTCCCATGTACAAGTGGGACATACTTAAATGACGTTTCGGGAACTTGCGATCCGTGTGAAGTAGGGTCATATCAGAACCAAGTTGGCCAGGATCATTGCATCAGCTGTCCAACAAACACTTCAACCTTGAGCCAGGGATCAATCAACCCAGAAAGCTGCATAGGTACTCATTAAAAGCAGTCTACCTAATACAATATATTGCAAATAGTATATTATTAAAAGTAACATTAAAGTGTTATATTGTATTATCTTTTTTTCATTAAGATGGAGTGAATCGTGTTCCGCAGAATAAGTTAAATACCCGTTATTTCCTGTAAATCGTGTTTTGTTTCATTCATTTTATAGAATCCTGTTTGCCCGGCCGTTTCTCGACTACAGGCTATGCTCCATGCCAACTCTGCCCGCATAACTTTTACCAGTCATCTCGAGGACAAATAGAGTGCGAACCTTGCCCCGATAACCACGGAACGCAACATAGAGGCAGTACTTCGCTTTCGGACTGTATTGCTGGTAAATACTTTCCACTGTATTGAGTCATTAATTACCGTTTCATTCATGTATAATTTGTGTAGCGCTCAAAATATGAAATAAGCGTTTGCCTGCATTACTGGAAAACTGATAATGGGTTATTTTACTTGTTATTCGTTTTAGATCCATGTTCGCCGAACCCATGTTACAATGATGGCAGCTGTGTCGCAGATTCATTTATGTTCACATGCAGCTGCCAGCCCGGCTTCACAGGGCGTCAATGCTCTATTGAGATAGGTAATCAATCATAATATTATAATTTGATTGAATTATTCAAATCAGGGGGTTTGGTTATAAATTACTGTACCAAATGGAAATTGGCATACAGAGGTTTATGATTGTTATGGACAAATTACCTGGGTCTATATTGATACTTAAGACATTACATTTTTGGCAGGTAAAAAGTATTTTTATTTAAAAGTATTACTTGCATTTTAATTCATTAACATAAGCATAAGTTCCGTTTCTTACAAAAGCACATTTGCAAGAAGCTTATTATTTATTTAAAACAGTGAATGGAGTGTTCGGCGAATGGAGTGAGTGGAGTGCGTGTTCACAGTCATGCGACACCGGGTCAACTTCAAGATATCGCCACTGTAACAACCCGGCACCATTGAATGGGGGAAGTGATTGTGATGGGGCTTTGTCTGAAACACAAACCTGCAATGATTTTATCTGTCCAGGTAAATTTATGAACGTATGTGTGTATTTGCATGTTCTTGTTTAAATAAATTATATGTAACAATTATCAATTTAAATATTGTATTGAATGCTTAAAAACATATATAATAAAAATTTGATTGTTTATTTGTCAGAGTGTCCGGACCTCCAACCGCCTCGCAATGCAAGGGTTGAATGCGAGGAGAACACAGAAAGTGATATAGTTGAATGTGTTTTGGTATGTCTAGATGGATACACTATTACATTCAATGCCAAAAATACGGCTAGATGTGGGCCCTCAACTAATTTTGAATGGGCATATAGGGAAGGTCATTATTCACTTCCAGATTGCATGGGTAGGTTGAATTGCTTTCTTGAACGCATTTCAAAATGTTGATATCAGTTTGATATTAATTGAATAGTAAAAGCGTTTTATAGACAAATATCTTACGATTCTATTTTATAATATTTTCTTAGAACCCGAACCAGTTAGCGAAATGGCATTGACGCAGAATGTTGTTGTGATCTCATCTAACCCTGCATCAGCGTCAGAAATAGAAAATGCAGTGGAAAATATGGAAAATACGATCATGGGTTTATTGTATTGCGACGATTGCATTGTGAGGGCTTCTATGGAAGAAATGGATCAATTCAACGGAGCGGTGGAGAACAGGAAAAAACGGCAAACAAATACCGACTTCCTGTATTATGTTTTGTCGTATATTATTGAGGTGAATGTAGAAGGCGAAGGTGAGGATTATATTAAACCTTACAATGGTAACGAATTGTATATATACTATTCAATAAAAGATCCAACGAGGATGTGAATCAAAACTTAACTAAAAACACAGAGTTACCTAAAATATATGATTAAATTAATTTTATTAATTTAACTTTTCAGACATCGAAACATCGCTGCAATATATTGATATCCTCGGCAATCTCACGGAAGATATCAATGCTACATTTTCAAATGGAGAAATAAGTATCACAGTTGGCGGGGATGAAGCCGTGATCGAGGAAAGTACATTTACTGGTTGGGCTGTAGCACGGTGTAGTTCTTCGAATCTGGTATACTTCGATGGCAATTGTGGTAAGTGTACTAAAAGTTATAATCTATAAGACTATACCACCCTTTTAAATGAGGATGTGACTATAAATAGTAAACATTGGTTTTGGTATATTCGCGAAGTGCAATTACTCAGAAAACGTATGTATATTAGTAAATAATAAATTGATACATCAATGTAATGAAATTCATATTTCAGTTCAATGTTCAAGAGGCACGTACATATATGGGGAAACCTGCAGGTCATGCCCTATTGGCTACTATCAAGATGAAGAGGGCCAGAGCAGCTGTATTGTGTGCCCGGATGATACAACAACTGTCACAACCAGAGCCAGTAACATATCGCATTGCATCATGCCAACAGAAGGTTTGTGTGATAGAAATATTTGTATATTAAATCCCTATAGATGAAATATTTTGAAAAGCATATATACATATTGTCAGTTCAAAGATAACATCAATTGTGTTAGTTTGAGTATCGATTATAGTAACGGTTGTTTCATAAAATAGGAATGTGCAGTACAGGATCATACATAGATGGTGATGGATGTAGCGCTTGCACACTGGGACAATACCAGGACCAAGATAATCAAGCATCATGCATTGATTGTCCGCTAGGGGAGTATCAGGATTTCACAGGCCAAACAGTATGCATTCGGTGTCCGGATGGTTATATGACATCTAGTACAGGATCTTCTTCACAGCAGGACTGCTTCTTTGATTTCTGTAAGTTATGATTACCGTTACCTCATATCATAGCTAATCGACGTGCAACATTTAATTAATCCCACTTTATTGATTCAAAATACATTTACAGAGAATGCAGTAGCTCACGTATGTTTGTGTTATCTGAAATAATACACGGACCATATAAACATGTATGCTTTGTGTTTGAAAAACACTACTATTACAGTTGTAATGCGATGCTATATGATATTAAATCTTGATTTATCTTTATTTCAAATAAAAATCAAAGGCTAAGATATATTATGTAAAGCATAATTCACAATATCGTTCAGTGCAATAATGTATTATTATCAATGTCAGTTGCATGCACGGCTGGAGATTATATGGTTGACGATGAGTGCCTCCCGTGTCCAGTTGGCTTCTATCAACCAGCTGCGGGGCAATACGAATGCTTCCAGTGCCCAATGGGAATGACCACTGAGGAAGAAGGCGCAGAATATGAATATGAATGCTACGACTACGATACCAATGAAAGTAATACTTCTTATTCCTATGAATTCATATGAATGATTTTGCATATAAAAGACTTTGTAAGTTTAAGCTGTTGATGCATCACACTTTTTGCATGTAACATGAGCTTAACATGAGTAAAAACTACAATAAGTTTAAGCAAAAAGTCAAAACATATCTTTTTAGAATCGAGTTTGAAATGTTAGTTTTACATTGTCAGTTTTGTATTTGTCATTATCCTGTATATTAATCGTATTAAACCATATAACATTTCTTAACAAACCACTTATATCTGAAATAACGTTTGTATTCTTTGGTCTATTTAGTTTCTAAAAACTCTGTATTTTTTGGCGATTTTTGCCACACCTGTCAATGTCTTTTTTAAAATTCTTTAAAATTTTTATCAACAGCAAATTTACAAAATGCATGTTATTCAGCCGACATCTCCTATGCATAGAAATGATGTCGTTCAATAGCTCGGCATACCTGGTCAAACAGCATAATGCATGCCTTATATGGGATTCTCGCAAACAGTTCATGTTTATTGGCCTGATTTGGATATGTTTGGGAAATGACCGCCTATATATGCCTATATTTGTTTATTGTTTGCGTTTTGAAATTCGTTAGACATAATTCCATCTTGTTTCATTCGCTGACAAATAACCTCAATGTTCCTATAACTAAAGTTTTGCCTTGTTTGTCATTCTATTGGCTCTCATTCTTGCTTTTCCAAATATCCACAACCTCCCTCTCGAAGTATCTTATATTATCAACTAAGATTAAAGTGAAAAATATATTGAATAAATTACAGTTATTTCTGAAGTCGTAATATGACCTGTGGCATTTTGGAAAAACATATTTAGGTTTATATAGGATGAAATTTGATATGTTAAGGAATAGTTTTCGTTTGTTGGCGCGTTTGATATGGCATCCAAAGTACAATAGTTGTTCACTGTAAGTGTCTATGAATAGAAATTTGTTCTAAAAATCGGCACGTTAAATCTGACTATTATTATCACTATTATTATTATTTTTTGGTTTAGATTTAGGCGCTTTCATATACCAGGAATTAATAAATTTATATTTTGGTTTTAGCACTGTGCCATGCAGGGTCTTATTTTGATGGCGAGTCTTGCGTTCCTTGTTCGATCGGCCAATATCAACCTTACCACAGTCAAACGAATTGCTTTAGCTGTGAGAGTGGTTATACAACTGAAATGGAGGGTGCTACCAATGTAGCAGATTGCATCGGAGGTAAGAATTCTCATTTGACATTTTACATTGCGATGACATTTTTGTTAATTTCTCTCTGTTTTGTTGACTTTAACTAACATAGTTTATATATAGCATGTATAATACATCATGTAACTCACTATCATTTGTAATTTGCTAGGAGAAGATGAACAGAGTGGCAGAAATGACAACGATGGCGGAGGTGGGTGAACTTTTCTCTTCAAACTTAATTAGTAATTAATTAATGTTCAATCAATTCTCAATTAGATATTTATTTGTTCAATCAAATCGAACATTAAATTGTATGATTCTTTTCTGACCGATGTTAATTAAAAACTATGTTTTCTATTTTATAGAAAGCAAGGAACAGGATGACTTGATGTTGATTATTAGTGTTTCCGTTGCTGGAGCTATACTCATGGTTATTATCGTAATAATCATTGTTGCCATCAAAATTAAGAAATCGACCCCAAGGCAAACAAATCAGTAAGTCACCATCATTTCCAATATAATACTAACATTTACAATAACATATTAAAAAATATTAAGGCAATCTTGTTAACTGTTTTATTAAGACCAGGTCGTCATTTTATGTTAACCTCTTTTTCATCATGTCATTTACATCGACAATTAAGTTTAATGTTTTCAAAATACACGACTCAATAATCCGTTGTGTTGATATTGCCTTTTACAGTTATGAAGAACCGAGGATAACCGAATCAAGCACAGCCCCTAAACGCCCAGGATCTGCTGCATCTACCTCGGGAATTGTTCCAGCATTATATGAAAACTTGCCCCCAGTAGCCCCCGAATCCATGACGGCCACAACTGAATCAAATGCTAACTCATATATACAGAAATAAAGAATTATTGCAGATATTTCATTGTGGTTGCGGGTTATATATAATCATTAGTTTTTTCTCAAACGCATATGTTTAATATGTACCGGCAAAATGTGGTAAATATGTGGATTGCGCCTATCTATAATTGATCCTTAATCTTTAATCGTCATCATTGTGTGTTTAGATATAAATTGGTTAAAAATATTTAAAAACGCTTGATTATCAGGAAGCCTTAAAGATATGTAAAGTTTTATAGGAGATGTTGCATATTTGAAGTGTGATCTATAATCATTCTTATTTATATTGGATTTTGTCTGAGTTTGAAAACGGATATACTCTGTTATGTTTTATATTAATGAAAACCATATGGCTAGTTCTTTGGTGCCGTTGAAACGTTAGAATTCTAGCTATTTATGTTAGGCCCACATTTCATAAAATCGCTTGGTTTAATTATTCAGTATTTATAGTGTGCGCGTTGGTAAAGTATTCTTATTGTGTGATGCAGTGTAATAATGAAACATTAAGGTTTCAATGAAAGTGCCTAAAGTATATATTTATATGATTTTAATCAAAACGACATTTTTTATTTGTAAATAAATTGTGTTTTAGTTATGTTTTCCACTCAAATATTATTGAAAAGGTGTACGTATACTCAACATCAAAACAGAAAAAAATGTCACTGTGTGATCGATAATTTGAGCATTTCTGATAAAACAAATTTAAAAAACAGCACGATGTGGATTCCACTTGTAAACAAAACTGTTAGCAAAGAACCATTAAGAAACAGCTAAATGAAAAAAAAGCACAAAACGACGAAACGAAAAAAAATATTGTGAAAGCGTATTCATATCATATTTAATATGCGTTTACGATAAACGACAACGAAATTCATGAAACCAAATAAACCCATTCATGACTGGACGACATAACGTTTCACCAACAATTCTGATTTTTTTTACTAGTGAACACAATTTTCATTTTTAAAAATTATTTGCACACGAAAGCTTCCTCTATCCATGTATATAGAAATCTATATATATTCACGTATACTCATGTTTGATGTGTATGATTTGGTATAAAATGTAAATGCGTATTAATCTTTTTAACGGTTTTTATGGTTTATGTTAAATAACGTTTATTTTCTGAAAATATACTAATGTTTGATATGTATAAATTAAAGAAATGTAAATGGGTTTTTAATCTTGTTAACGTATTTTGGGTGTTATGTTGAATTTAATAGTTATTTATTTTGTGAACATATCCTCATGTTTGATGTGTAGGAATTAAATTATATACATACATGTATATATTAAAAAAAGAAAATATACCATAATATTTATTTGTAGAGAAATGAGTAGGGGAATAAGGAGAGTATCGGGACAAACGGTCCCAGTACTC
>LQRL01060595.1:5587-16621 GCA_001703475.1 Hydroides elegans
AGAGATTTTGCGTGATATTTGTTCCTTTTTTCAGTCTGCCATCTTCCATGTTTACTTAAGCGATAAAGCCGGTGTTACGTGAGAAATTTACCTCAGTGGAAAATTACCTCAGTTTGCTATATTTTCTTTATAAGGGGTTGCTGCTCATTTCATTGAGTGTGAGACAAATTCCCATGGTCTGAATTCGAGAAATTTTACGAGAATTTGTTTGCACAGTGGATAAGGGGACGAGGACATATATTTACATTTCGGATCAATTTTTCATAATAAAAAGTCTTATGAGTTTACAACAATTAACTTTTTCAGCTCATATTCAGATGAATTATTTCCCATAAAATCACATATTTCAATACTTATTTAAGATATTTATACACTTTTTATCCTCTTCAAATTTATCATACATGCGATATTAGTAATTAAAGTCTTTGATATTGATCTTAAGAACGTGGTTTATCTTTGATGCCTTTTTATAAGTTCTAACCATCACTGAATTGCCAGTTAAAGTGAAATATTTGTATTTGATTACAAATCTTAAAGCATGGAAGTTCCTTTTGATTAGCATTCATCGTATATCAGACATAAAACATTAGTGATGAAAGGCAAATATTTCCATTCAGCTATATTTTCCCCATGTTTCCACAGTAATTGCAATTACTGTTCACGAGTTCCTATTTGTTTTAAATTGCAATCGGGTTCCCAACTTGTAATTAAGTGATACATCCAATCGAAATTAACTCCACTGGAACGAGCGAAAGCAATATCCGATAGGTTTATCAAATATTTAATTGCAATTATTGCTTATTTCTCCCATTGGTGAATACTTTAATATAATAAATGCAATATGACATAAGACAAATCAATTAAACAAATACAACACCCAATCTCTAATCCCTTTGTAATACAGATATCGACTGATCCTGAGGTATTTTACCATGCGAGTCATATCTCAATTTCTCAGTGCATGGGAAAATACCTCGAGGTAAATTCCCACGCTGAGGCTTGTTCCCACTCAACACCGGCAATGACCGTTTCGACGGCGATTTCCAATATTTGGTAACAGATGGCAACAGGTGAAAAGCAATTTTGACAAAGAAAATAAGGTGACATTGAATGTTAATATTGATAACCTATTATTTAAAACTTAGTATTTAAACTTCTAATTGGGATACTTAAAAGACTTAACTTTCATTTGATGAAAGTTTTATATCATGACACGGTGTGATATAACTTTGTATAAGCCACTATATAAATGACCATTTTATGCACCCGAAGACAGAAAGCGTTGCACATGCGTTACAATTCTGATACCCTGTATTGACGTTAAATGACTTCTATCTATTTTGCGCATGATTGTTATGGGAATAACTATTGTACTTCCTGTTGTAAACAGAAACCAAGCCACGGTCATGTTTGTCTGGAAGTAATAAAGTGTTATAATTATGTTAATATTCAGACTGTGTTATCTTATTGTCTTTCCACTACACCATTCACACACTTCAACATCTCTCACACTTTACTTATTTATTTTATTCTGTTTTTCATATAGCGCTTTTAACCAAGCACTTCACTTTTCTTATGGAAATGGACACTAATACAGATATGAATAAAACTTATAATGAATACATGTATATCATTGAATAAGAGAAAATATGGGAGTTTAGGTTGAAAAAAACACTTTCACTGAATTACGTTCTCCAAAACTTACTTTGCATCAATTGCATAAGTTTTGTATGTTTTCGATAATCGTGCGCATTGATTTGTTATTTATATGTTATAAAGTAAAAACATACAAGATATTTATAACAGGTGTTATTTTTTTGCCCAATATTCCTTTTATGACTAGCCTTAAATAGAGAGTTGGTGCAATTTGTTTCTATTTGATAAAAGTACGTTTGGATCAAGTTCATGGATCGTGTGATCCCGACAATGAATTTTAGCCCGAACTGTCTAATAAAACATGTTATATGTACACAAACATAAATAACTGATATCAATAAGCTAAAAAAAGAACATTTATGATACTGAATGACTTGTCAATGGCAAATAAGTTGCTTAAAGGTTAAAGAGGTCACAAGATGCATTTTTTTATTTAAGAATCCAGAAGAATAACCTATTTATATATAAACTCTGCAAAAATAATTGCGAAATACGAAGCGGTTGTATCATAATTGGTGTTTTGATAATCAGTACTCAGTTAAAACCTTATGGAAATTCCAAACTGTGTCGCGTGTGTTGATGACGTCACAAGAAGAACGGCGATTGCAGCTACTGCATAAACTCAATTGCGTTAAGTACAGCTACCGCATAAAATTAATTACGTTATGTACTTTTATTACTAATAAGTGATGGAGTTTGAAGAGTTTTTAATTTATGACAATAAATTAAAAACAAATAAAATGAATATTTATTACAACTTTAAAATTTATTTTGAAATTCATTCCACATATATATTTATCAACTTGCTCTTGGTATGTGTCTCGAAAAATGCACCCAGTCATCCAGTCATCCTTTATTTCCAAATGCAAATGCAGTTATAGTGAATATATATTCATATATCAATAAAATTAATAACATCAAAATCCTTATTTTTTTTATCTAAAATTTAATCTGAAAATACAGATGCTTTAGATGATATTTTATGAGAGCACCCTACGAATAAAAAAAAGCTTGTGAAGATTACTATTGTGAGTAAGACGCTGTTAGAAAGTTCTTGAAAAAACTATTTTGACCTGTTCCTTTTATCGACAATTTTTCGTGATAAAGATTGTTTTGCATAGGCTTGGGGCTTTGCATCTCTGATGCCTATGTTTAAACCCATTGGTTATATCTATCAACAAAATAAAAACATTTCTTTTTTTTTGGAAGACGAGTGTATACACAAGCTTTTGTAATACATCATGTATATTATTGTCTAAAAGATCAGCCAAGAGAACACCCAACGAATTTACCAAAACTCTTCTGGGAATATTGAAGGGCACCCCACGATAGCATTTTAAAAAGGTGATAATTTGAGCATGAAACCATTTAATACATTGGAATATACAATAAATAATCTTATTTAGAAATATAATTTATTGAAAAAGGTGTTCCTATTTCGAAGCATGTCTGGTGTCATTGAACTCATCTAAACAGCTTAAATCCGGAGAGGAACACCTTTTGGGAAAAATAAAAATCGTAATACTAATATAAACTGGCGGTTTTCAATTACATTCTAACATAGTACGCCTTGCTTTATATCTCTGAACATAATGAAAAAAAAGTCAAATGTATTTTTATTTTTCATAAAAAATGTGTTCCTTCCCGATTCTAGCTGCCTAGAAGAGTGCAATGAGCTCAGCTAGCTACAAAAATAGGAACACCATTTTATACAAAAAATATTTTTTTCTAAAATAGTTTATTCATCACTTATATAATGAACACTTTGAAGAATTGGTCGCTGGGTGTCCTTCCCAAACCCGAGTTCGACTAGCGAATCGTTCCCAAAGTTTAAGAGCAGTTTGCTCCATTGGAAACTGGTCTAAAGAGATTAAATTGGTTGGTGTACTGGAACATCCAAACACGACGCATGCATTTACCATTTTTATTTATAAAATTATTATTGAAATGACTTAATTGCTGTTGTTGCATTTACAAAGATAAGCTACTGCATATAAATCGAGTACTTTAATTAGCAGTGAGAGAGGCTGCTCTCCTTTTGTGACATCATCAGCTCATGCGCCGCTTGCACTGTCACACATGTACTTTTTCATGTGGGCTGCATGTTTAAACCCCTTTTTAAAGAAAATGAGTAATCGTTTAAAATGTTTAATCAATGCAATCGATTATTCTTAACCTTATATTCGTAAATATATTAATAGTTTAATTTGAGTTATGGATCACTTAGTGACTTCTTTAAGAACTTTAGAATTCCTTTTAGAAAAAAGTATGTTTAAAGCAATTTCTTGTAACACTGGTTACTTTCCCTCAACAATGATTTAAGAATAGCAATAACAACTAATAATTTGATTCAAAGGTTAGAGTTGTTTAAACAATAGTATCGACGCAACATATAAAATGTAAGCATCAACAGATGGATAAATACATTTGGCCACAATGGCATATGATCGAAGCTTGAATACAGCTCACCAGCGTAGAATTCCTACTCCTAGCGGGAGCAAGTCTAACAAGTCTACACAAACCACAGTGTCTCTAATCTTATATTCTCCTGTCATATCGTATGAAGTCTCTAGAACAACGAAGACACCTGACATTCCTAGTGTTATCCCACAAAGTCCTTCACCCCTGTCTTTCAACCACCGGTTCCTTCTCGCAATAGCTCCTATCTAATCACACCAAGTACAAGAAAGTTGTATTCAAATGCTCATTCTACCACCGGTCTTATGGCATATGGATCATGTGTTACAAACATACTTACATATCATATCAGAGTCACAGAAAAAAATAGCCAAACTGTCAAACGCCTGTCTTGGTATTTTCCCCACCAACAGCACATCTGCTTTTTTGTTTGTTTGTTTTGCAACTTGAATAAAACTTCGAGAGTTGAATAATCATATCTCTATTACATGTAAAATGTACTACTTTTATCTGTCATTGATAAGGACAGTTCCGCGGTTTTTTTATATAGACATTGCGAAGTCACTCGTGCATGCATTGGTAATAAGCAGGCTCCATTACTGTAACAGTATATACGTTGACCTAGCGAAGTGTTCCTTGAAAAAAAATCCAGATAGGTATGAACACGGCAGCTCAGATTATTTATGATGAACATGTACTTCGAGAACATGGCACCCTCTTATAAAAAGCTACATTCGCTTCCAATAGAACAAAGAGTTGTTTTAAAAGTACTAACATTAACCCACACCTCGGCTTATAGCACAAGACCTTGGTATCGTAACGATCTAGTAGAGTTCTACCGTCCGCCACGCACGCTACGGTCCTCTAAACGATATTCTTTAGTCACTTATAACTTTAAGACCAGATACGGCGGCAGAGCATTCTGAAACATTGCTCCGATCCTATGGAATAATTCACCCCTTGCCCTCAGAGCTACACACAAGTTGAACCGTTTAAAAATAAATATTTGAAAACGCATTTGTTAAAGTAAGCTTTTATGTATTAATGTACACTTGCAACTCGCTAACAGTATTGTAATTACACACTCCGTATTATATTTGTAGTCATGTGTTGTTTGTATGCAATGTCATTATGTACTTCAAATTTTATCTTTTAGCCTTGTTATATCATTATGTTCTTTTAATTTGTCTTAAAGCAAGGTAACGTCCTGGTGTAGTCATGCATATCTTTTTCTATTGTAACGCGCTTTGGTGCAACTTTGCTGAATGAGCGCCAAATAAGCAACCTATGAATATGAATACGAAAACGAAACCAACTTTTTGACAATGTTTTTTTTTCAGACGTTAAATGCACGGAGCTTCTGTCCTCATGTTTTGGATAATTAGGAACAACTCTACACTGGTATACACAGACATGAGTAAAATAACGGCCTGTATCCGTCACCTCTATCAAGCGTAACGTTTTGAAACATTTTAGGTAAATATCATTTGAATCCTTACAGGTTCAAACAGTATAATGCATCTCTGAGTCCCTTTATGACAAACAACAAATATATAGGTAAAACTATTTTTGATTTAAGCAAGCTTTTCTAACCCTTTTTTCATTCAAAATTACTATTTACATCCGACCACTACGGCATCCCTTTTAAAATACTGATCTCGACCCGATCATTGATACCTAACCGCACACAACTAGTTCTTTTAAATGATACAACACCCATCTAGGTTCCTATAACACCAGTACTATAAGTACCACAAGTTTCTGGACTTGGACCCTTAAGACCCGATATAACATCACATATATTGCTGACTCCAAAGCATTTCAAACTAATAACACTGTCAGTTGGAAGAGCCAGGCAACTGTGATACGATTAAAATGAATGTTGTATTTAACGCATATCAAAGAAAAGGCAGAAATGCATACATACGATTCGATGAAGGGAATAAACCTTTAAATGAGTTCTAACAGCCATTAGCTAGGCGTGGAATTACATAATGATATAAATTAGGCTAAAAATTTCAAACATCCCCAAAACGCCACTTTAGTTTGTGAAGTCCCCTGTTAAAACGCGCTGCCTTAAATTTGTTGTTATTGATCTTTCATGCTGACGTACGTTTAATCTTGGATCTCCACATGAGAAGTTGGTCTTATTCAAGGCTTGGCATAACAAGGGTTTAATAAGCAATTTTCTTAAAGGGAGTCGCACATGCGTAAAGTGTGTGCCTATCTGAGTCAGAGTGGCATTGTAAGAAATGTTTTTCAGTGTTTATTTCATTACATGTCGCTGACAAGCGTAACGCCTATTTATATGTCGTCCTTACTTAGCCTATCCGGAAGGGTTACCTAGAAATATTCGCACTCCAAAGTTTAAGTAAATAGAGAAGAAAACTATTAGCATTTTCTTTTGTAAACGTGGCAAGCTTTTCAAGAGTTTCGTCGTATTTTTGAATCCAAATCGGGCGATGAAGCAAAATTTATCCGTAACAATATCTGAAGATTGTATCAACGTTTTATTTTCTATAATTTATGTACAGAGGAAGAGATTGGTAATAGAGCAGAGCCCTAGATAGACATGAATCAACATTAATTGGACAGGAATAAAAACCATTTACATATACATTTTGAGAACGACATGTGAGGTATGATTTTGGTCCAATTTGGCATGGGGCCGCAAAATCCATAGATATGGGGTTTTCAAATGTCTTGGATGGTGAAAAAGATTAAATGCCAGAACGAAAAGAATACTGTTTGTGATATACGATCTCGAAATATGCACTGATATTTGAAGTAGGTAGAGTGGAATAAACAACTAAAATAAAGGCAAGATAGACAAAAAAATATCGTAAAAATCATGTCTTGGAAGATTTAAATTGATGGCAGCAGCATTATTATTTATCACTTTAGTAACATTTATATTGGCATTTCTTTTTTCTAGACAAATTATATTATCTAGACTTTCCAGATAATTAAGACAATTCAGACAACGTTTCCAAAAATGCATTGTATCTGGCTCATTACATTTTTTCGTCATTTTTATTCAAAAGAAGAATCAACTAATTATAAGACTAGTTAATTAGTTTTTAGTCACATAAAATGTAATTAAACTTACACTTATAAACAATAAATCATGAATATAACGAAATATCAAAATCTTAAAACAATACATTATGTTACGTGTCTAGAATCAGAGTGTTAGGACAACTCATAGTTGTCTGAAACGTTTTTTCTGGAAATTATCAATTATCTGAATTGTCTAACAAAAAAAGATATGCGTTTTTTGTGTAAATTGTCTCGAAAATGTTAAAACGTTTAAAAGTCTTAACAAAATTAAATGCACCAATTATTCGGATATTTATAGTTTTTAACAATTATTGATAGTCTGTGATATTCTAATGGAAATTAATAGTAACGAATATTGTCTCTTTTATTAACTAAAATTGTTGCATTGACGTAGTTTAAAAATGTTCGTAATCGTTCGCCTAATTATGCTTTCGATTTGGTTTAAAGCAAATTTTTAAATTATAAAGGGCCCTAGTGAGTATTTTAGCCAAATCTGTAACTTTTTTATTCAACAACTCTCTCAAAGAAGGGACATGCCCGAAAAGTGGAAGTCCGCAACTGTTGTCCCCATGCCCGAAACATCATCACCAAAATACAATAAGCAGAGATACCCATCTCGTTGACAAGCCTAATAGCTAAAGAACTGGAAAGACTAGTCATAAACGAGATCCAAATATACGCCATGTCTGACGATAAGTAATTTGGGAACAGGAAAAACATCTATCTCAACAACCAATATACTCGTCGAAATTCTACATGATTGGTTTAGAGCAACAGACAAGAATAAAAGTATACGAATAGTATTTCTTGACTATGCTTATTTCGGGATGGAAGGTTTTTTTTTTTATAATTATGGTCGAAGATCTAAACTCGCCTCTACCACTCTACAATTAAATAGATGATAGCACACTATAGTAATAATTTCTAATGGAAGTGAACACTCCAACATACAACTATAGACGAACCATGTCATTGGATAAGAAAGAATGACATAAAAATAAACCCGTCAATAACAAAGAAAATGGTGATCAAGTTTAATACAAATGGACATCAACTGCAACCCATCGAAATAAATGGCGAACCAATAGAGCGAGTGAAATTAGTAAAACTGGTCGGCCTAACTATACAAGGCAATCTTAAATTGACCAACATGTCGATCTCATTGAAAAGAAAGAAATAAAAGAAAGAAACTGAAATACAGTGACCTATAGGACATCTGCAGGGAGAAAGGATGGTCTGTGTGGTGCTACCCTGTCGAAGTAGGGTGTTGTGGGTTCGTTAGAACATCAACAATTTGATTCCTGAGACAAATTGGGTTGACCGGAAAAGAAATAACGAAAGCGGTGAATGAAATTAGCCAGATGGCGGTAATGCATCCAGTTGGTTGTAGCTTAGAAGATCTAAAAGCCGATGGTAGCCAAATAGCTGATATGTCTCGCATGGGGATCGCGCAACCCCCGGGCACGGCGGATAGAGATTGTAGGTTGATTAAAGTGCCGAAATGGTCAAAGACGTCCGCTGATGACGAGACATGGGTAGCAGAGAAATCTGCACTAGTGCTGCCCCACTAAATCTCAGCCAGCATGAACTGATAAATTTCTACACATCGATGATTAGATTCCGTTTCAAATACGCTCTCACGCCTTGCGCAACGAGCATTACATAAAAACAATTATAAAGCATCGAACGAATTTAGAGGCGTGCTCTTCGCATAATAGTGCCAACACTAAACTACGAGGATGCTCTACACTGCCTCAAAACTAAACATTCTCAGAACACGAAGAAACTATATCTGCAAATGTTCTTCAAGGTGATTTACAAACGTGACATAGCGAGCCACCGCCTACTGTCCCAAAGAAAGCAAGCCATCCACAACACAAGATATCCAAGATTATATGCCATACCAACAATCAAAAATGAAAGATACAAGAACTCGTTTATACCATACGCTCTGGATTTTTTTTTTATAATAATGAATATTAACAACGTTTTTAAAAATTGAAATAAACATAACTTTCCATCTCGTAATATAGCATGCATGTTTTCAATGTTTTGTATATATGTATCTAAATGATAAATGATAAATGATAGTTTTATTTGATATTTCTTTTTTTACATTTGCATTTATGCGATGTAATTCGCAATATAGTCATATAAACGAAAAATGAAAGGGAACTGAAACGAAGAACGTTTGTCTGTATTGCATAATCAGCCCCTGTAAACAACTATCTAGCTTTAACAATACTATATTTTAGACACTATTCAAATAATATTCCTTTATACATTTTTGCACCATGGAAATATATACAATATATAATAGCTTTAAGGCAATGTGTGCTTTAGTTTCGATTTAAAAATAGCATTAGATGTGCTGTTTTATGATTCTATTATATATATGTTTATATTTATTCAACTGTCATTGTTACAAATCAAATAAACTCTACTCCACTCTACTTAGGAGTAGTCATATTTCATCAGCCACTCAAACAGTCTGCGTTCAGAATTTTTATCAACCCTGTCATAAGTGTCAATACAATGAATAGTTGAAAACACTGAGCGATAATGGCAGGAATTTGCACCGAAGCTCCCCGAGGAGGATTTTCCTTTGATAACTGTAAACGGTTAGTTAATTTACATTAATTCCGACATAGTATTGGCAGGAATAGTTTGGTTTACAGCTTGGAATTTTTATTGCAGTAAACAGTGGTCTGAACTTTCATGGAACCGCAACTTAAAACACAAGTGACTCAGCACACAGTTTCACCGGCTGAAAATGCCAAATTATAAAACCTACTAGGATAAGACATGCTATTCTTACAACTAAAATAGTTCATATCGTCGATTTACTGTTGAAAATAAGTTTTCAAACCTCACTTTGAATTGTATGATATTTTTCCCACGTCCAATTGTCCGAGGGTACAAGGGGAGCAATAATAAAAATGACTATGGAAATGGAACAAATGTAAATCTTTCATAATTATGTCTTTGTTTTTTGTTAATAATAAAGTATATAGGTATATTAATATTATGTGAAAATATCAACTTCTAAAATAAAGTTGTAAAATATGAACTGTGAAATTTGTTCCATTTCCATAGCCAGTCAAAAATACATATAGCCTCCCTTGTAAGTAGTCAGCCTGCCGTCAGGGCCCAAACACAATGCTGGGCCGATTAAATATGGATATCCGCCTGTTCAATTGTACGGGCAAAATATTTTCGGTCGTAGAGACTTAGTTACAGGTTATATCGTATTAAATATATTGTAATTTCTGCCCAAATTTTACTCCACGAAAATGTATGAACGTATATTTTCAGGAACGCTCTTTTTGCATCGAAGGGCATTCAACAACCAAAAACTTACAGTACCGGAACGACCATCGTTGGTGTCATTTACAAGGTTTGTAATTATTAAAGTTGTGATTGGGTACCGAAGTTCATTTCCTATAAGCAAACTAAGGCATTTTCAAGGTGAAACTATGAAAATAAATACAAGTTAAGCCGCAATGTAATATACTAGAAACTCTATTTGTAAGCTTGAATAATAAGTTAATATATTTTGAAACAGGATGGTGTTGTACTGGGAGCAGATACCCGTGCAACAGAAGGACCCATTGTTGCCGACAAAAACTGCTCGAAGATCCACTACATAGCTCCAAACATCTAGTAAGTAATCTCCGTTTTGATTAGGCCCAAACCCCAAAGTTGGGGGCCTATAGAGTTGGGGTGTCCGTCTGTCCGTCCGTCCGTCTGTCTGTCATCGCTTTCTTGTACGGGCTAGAACTTTTGAATGGAAGGTCAACGTGACTTGGTTATAGGCTCAAATGAAAGGTCGTGGCCCGTAGATGTGCCTTTTCACCATTTCGGTCAAAAACACCCCACCGGAAGTGGTCAAATTGGCCA